>KQ989606.1:40707-54271 GCA_001598015.1 Dorcoceras hygrometricum | reverse complement strand
ATCTGCATGCTCAGAACATCACAATGTTCCCTACCAATGAAACATGGTACTTTGCATCGCAGATACTAGTCTCGAACTCGGGCGATCCTCTCCTCATTTTGACGGCCCAATCGACTAGGAACATGTTCAGAATACACAGCGACTATTAGATGTGTTTCATGATAGCCGTCCACTATCACACGCAGATACTAGTCTCGAACTCGGGCGGCCTTATCCTCATTTTGACGGCCCAATCGACTAGGAACATGTTTAGAATACACAGCGACTATTAGATGTGTTTCATGATAGCCGTCATACCCACTATCACATCTAACATACGCTTTAGTGTATTCTAGGTCTTTACTCAACACAATTGTAAATCATTACACACATAATGAAAGTAAAGAATGCCATATAAAAGAATGCGAATATCATATATAAAGATCGTTTGTACAAGAGTCAATAAAACCCACACGCCACAAGTTGGCTAGTTGGGCATCTACTCTAACACCCATATCCCTTTGGGGCTTGGTTTTTTTGTTGCCTGTTGTGTTGTCCAGGTCATACAGCTGGTATAGGAGGTAATCCCGCTAGCGGTGCCCCAGGAGGTGGTTGAGTGTCCCAGTAGCATATAGCATATACGTATGTATCAGTCTAGTAGCCGGGGAGATGCCCTGTGCTTTGTTGTTGTATTTTGTTGTGGAGTCTGATACTTTTATTTGTATTGATGCTATACTTGCTTTTGTTGGTTTGTAAACTGGGAACTTATTTTGAGTATCGTTCTATTTTAAATTATATGTGTTAAACCGTCGGGCCTAAAAGCGAAAATTTTACCCACTTTTTGATAAGCTTCCGCATCTGTTTGGGTTTTTACTCTGTTTAGAGCACGAGACCTGACAACAGATACGAGTTAAGAGAGGCGCTTATAAAAATCGTTTTAAGGTTTCGAAAAATAAAAATCCAAAGGAGTTCATTCAACCCCCCCTTCTGAACTCCTAGGCTGTTTTCGATCCTATTTGATCCTATAAATTGGTATCAGAGCCTGTGTATCTCAGTTATTGAAGAGTCTGTTGTTTACGCTTTATATATTTAAATATGTCTAACTCGCACAACAAAATTCCTATGTTTTCGAAGGAAGACTATGATGATTGGAAGATAAGGATGCAAGCGCACTTGGCAGCTCAATATGATGATATGTGGTCAGTGATTACAGATGGACCCATAAAGATAATGAAGGAAAACACTGCTATAGCCATATCTGCTGAAGCACCAGAATGGGTAGAAAAGAGAAGATATGAATACACTACTGAGGAGAAGAAGAAATCGAATTTGGACAACGTGGCCAGAGATATTCTGTATAAGACGATGGATAAAAACATGTTCAGTAAAATCAAAACCCGTGCCACAGCGAAGGAGATTTGGGAAAAGCTGATTCAAATCTGCGAGGGAAACGATGAGACCAAGGAAAATAAGCTTACTGTTGCACAGCAGAAGTATGACTCGATGAAGATGCGAGATGTAGAGACCATGGCTGACTTCGATGAAAGATTCAGTGCTGTCGTAATAGAGCTTACCAGTTTGGGCAAGGAATACAACAACCGAGAGTTGGCACTTAAAGTGATGCGTGCGCTGCCCAGGGAGTGGGATGTAAAGACGATGGCTATGCGATAGTCTAAGGACCTAAACAAATTGTAGCTTCATGACCGTTCGCGAATCTGAAGGCGTATGAGTTTGAATTAGAAACAAGATCTGAGGCAGGACCGTCGACATCTCAACCAACTAAAGCTTTAGCGGCAACGACATCTGAACAAAGATCACCGATCAAATCTGTCGAACAACTCAGCAATGATGCAATGTCCCTCTTCATACAAGAAGTTTGGGAAATTCCTGATAAGATCCTATAACCCTTATTTTTCTTATAATAATGCAAAAAATCTGAAAAATTATCTACTGATATGAATTGTTACAATTGTGGTCGTCCAGGTTACTTCGCAGCAGACTGTAATAGGCCAAAGAAGGAGGACAGACCTAAAAGGGATGAGAAGAAGGACGACAGATCCAAGGAAAGATCAAAAGAAAGAAGGACGAGGACAAGATCTGAAAAAAGGCCCAACAGAAAGAATGATACAAAAGTGCTTGTTGCAGAAGAAAGCAACAAAAACTGGGCAGATTCAGATTCCGATTCTTCATCCAGTAACTCTTCATCAAGAGATAGTGAACAGGAGGAAGTTCATTGCCTAATGGCTAATCAACCTTCAGATGACGAGGTATTTGATTTTTCCAACACTGAATTCACACGGGAGGACCTAATCAACGCACTCAATGAAATGGTCCATGAGTACAGAAAGCTTTCTCAAACATTCGAGAAAGTCAAAGCTGAAAACATGGATTTGAAAAATAGCTCAGTAGAACCAAGCACCATTCAACTTGGTGAAACTGACAGTTTACAAATCGAGTTGAGTAAGCTGAAGACTGAGAATGAATCGTTGAGATTAAGATCCTGTGAGCTCGAATCTGAAAACGAAAGGTTAAACTTGGTAATGAGCTCCTAGACCGAGTCTTCTGTCTCTCTAAGTAAGTTGCATGAGACTCAAAAGCCACTTAATGACAAATCTGGCTTAGGTTTCAATGCTGGTGAAAGCAGCTCAAGTGAGACCTGTACTCAGTCAAATCTGGTATATGACAAATTCAAAAAGATGAATTTTGTCAAATCCAGTGTGATACATGATACATGCGAGTCGGTAAGGTATGACGACCAGATCTCGGGGCAACTGAATCAGAAAGGGAAAGCTGGTATCGGCTATGTCAGACCCGAGAACTCTAAGTCTAGTTGGCTAAAGAACAGACTTGACAAGGAAAATGCGAAATCTGGATCCAAGTCGTTTGTTCAGAACCAACAAAGACGTGGTTCTAAGAAGGTCAAATCTGAATGGAGAAAGGTTCAGCCCCGAAGAGATCTGAATGGTCAAAATACCAAACCAAAACTCAACAGATCTCACCATATTTCTGCACACACCCTTATGGACTTTCATACTGGGTAAAAGTTAAGGTAATTCAAGTATGGGTCCCAAAAGGGGTAATCTGATCTGGACCCAAGTAAAATCGGGTACCAAAATTTGTTTTCGTGTTTGCAGGACAACAGGTACAAGGTTGGAGATGATATTGTACCTTGATAGTGGCTGTGCACGACACATAACTGGAAACCCAAAGCTACTAACAGATGTGATTACTCACAAAGGAGCGAAGATCGTTTTTGGTGATAACTCACATGGTAACACTGTGGGTAAGGGTAAGCTTACCCATGGTAACATTTCAATATCTGATGTCTTAGTCGTTGACAATTTGCGCTATAATTTGATTAGCATAAGTCAGCTATGTGACAACGGTTACATAGTTAACTTTCAACAACACACATGCACAGTTCAGAGTCCAAATGGTCTGATTGTATTGATAGGTAAAAGATCGGGGAATATCTACATTATCGATTGGTCAGAGCAGATGGAATATGAGCAGATATGCTTTGCAGCTGACTCTTCTAAGATCTGGATGTGGCATCAGCGAATGAATCATATGAACTTTAAAACTCTTACCAAATTGAGTCAGCATGAACTGGTTTCTGGTATTCCTAAAATTAATTTTTCTAAGGACAAGATCTGTGCCGCATGTCAGCTTGGTAAACAAATTTGTTCCGCTTTTAAAAAGTAAGGCGGTAAATTTTCTTCCCGAAGCTTAGAGCTTTTACATATGGATCTTTTTGGTCCTATTCCCCTAACGAGCTTAGGGGGAACGAACTACACCCTAGTTGTTGTTGATGATTTTACAAAATTCACTTGGGTGCTGTTTTAAATCAAAGTCTGATACCGCTGACCAACTGATTCGGCTTTTAAAACGTTTACAAAATGACAGATCTTGTACAATCAACCGTATAAGAAGTGATCGTGGTACCGAGTTTTTAATGTTTGGCTCAGCGGCGGATCCGGATCCCGTTTCCCAGGGCGCAGCGGAAGTTTTAAAATTTTGCACCGGGAACGGTCAATACATAAAATCAAATGCAGTAAAACATACATAGGATGTTTTAGAGCGTTACCTTGCTGGCGTCTAGGTTCCTGGCTCCGACCAGTTTCACAAGGAAACTGGCACTTCAACGGTTGGCGGCGGTAGTTCTCCGAATCCGATCCACGACTGGAAACATGACTCCTTCGTCAGTCTGCACTAGAAGAGTTGACGAATTTACCACGAACGGAATCTCCTCATCGCGGTGGTCGGAACAAGTCCAACCACGAAGGCGGCGGCACACGGCAGCGGCGCGACGGCGCGTGAGGGCGACGGCCGAGAGGAAGAGTGGAGGTGAGGGGCGGCGGCTAGTAGGGTTTGGGTGTGATGCAAGTGTGTCTCCCATGTAGCCCTAGGTCTAGTATAAGTAGACTTATGATGGGCTTGAACCAGCCCAATGGGCCTGGGGCGGGCCCATGTCCATATGAACATTCGGTTCATTTCCATCACCGTGGCTTCAACATAATTCCGATTGCCGATCAGATCAGACCGATCTACTCAGTTCACAAAACTGAGTATTATGATGCGAAAACAATTTTTCAGACCACCTAGTCCAAAATTGCAGTTTAGCCCTCCAAGTTTCAAGGATAGTCAAACTAGCCCAAACTTTAGGAAAATTGCAATTTGACCCCTGTTGACTTTTAGGAAGTCGCTAATACCTGCTGAAATGAATAGTACCAGTCGCAAGACTAATACCTGCTGAAATGAATAGTACCAGTCGCAAGACTAATACCTGCTGAAATGAATAGTACCAGTCGCAAGACTAATACCTGCTGAAATGAATAGTACCAGTCGCAAGACTAATACCTGCTGAAATGAATAGTACCAGTCGCAAGACTAATACCTGCTGAAATGAATAGTACCAGTCGCAAGACTAATACCTGCTGAAATGAATAGTACCAGTCGCAAGACTAATACCTGCTGAAATGAATAGTACCAGTCGCAAGACTAATACCTGCTGAAATGAATAGTACCAGTCGCAAGACTAATACCTGCTGAAATGAATAGTACCAGTCGCAAGACTAATACCTGCTGAAATGAATAGTACCAGTCGCAAGACTAATACCTGCTGAAATGAATAGTACCAGTCGCAAGACTAATACCTGCTGAAATGAATAGTACCAGTCGCAAGACTAATACCTGCTGAAATGAATAGTACCAGTCGCAAGACTAATACCTGCTGAAATGAATAGTACCAGTCGCAAGACTAATACCTGCTGAAATGAATAGTACCAGTCGCAAGACTAATACCTGCTGAAATGAATAGTACCAGTCGCAAGACTAATACCTGCTGAAATGAATAGTACCAGTCGCAAGACTAATACCTGCTGAAATGAATAGTACCAGTCGCAAGACTAATACCTACTGAAATGAATAGTTTCAGTCGCAACTTGAAAAATATGTATTTAATGAAACGATGTCGTTGGAGGGATCAGCAGATGGAATAACAAGACTACCTGCTGATCTTTCTACAACTTAATGGAACGACGTCGTTAGCTCATCAATCAGTCGCAAGGAAAAGTGCTAACACGATTATATAAATGAATAGTACCAGTCGCAAGACTAATACCTGCTGAAATGAATAGTACCAGTCGCAACAAATAGGAACCAGTCGCAAGACAAGAATCCAGTCGCGAGGTCTTTTAAATAAATATAAAGTGAAACGATGTCGTTGGGGAGATCAGCAGATGAAATAACAAGACTACCTGCTGATCTTTGTATAAAGTGAAACGATGTCGTTAGCGCATCAATCAGTCGCAAGACTAATACCAGCTGGAATGAACAGTACTTAAAACGAATAAAGCAACTGCTGAATTTTAACTAAGGAAAATACAGCTGCTGAAATTAAAATCACAATGCAGCTGCTGATTCCTAATCAAAGGAAAACAACTGCTGATATTGTCAAGGAAAGACGCATCTGCTGATGAACAGTGCATCTGCTGAAATTTACGAAGACGCTTGCAATATCTAAACAATGATTTCGCTACCAGCCGTCGCCTATTAAACCAGACTTTATACTGATTCAACTAACAACTACTGATTACAAAATCATCAAATTTCGACATTACAACTACAGCAAGAACATTCGTAAACGCTATAACCATACAGCTGCTGAATCTTAACATGTAGATATAGCTGCTGGATACATAACTCAACCATTGTAATATCAAAACAACAACGATGTTATCAGCTGTTGCCTATCAAACCATACCAATGCATACAGCTGCTGAATCTTAACATGTAGATATAGCTGCTGGATACATAACTCAACCATTGTAATATCAAAACAACAACGATGTTATCAGCTGTTGCCTATCAAACCATACCAATGATTCAACCAGCAACTACCAATTACACAGTTATCAAATTCTAATATTACAGCTACTGCAAGAAGAACCTTCATAACATTTCTGGAAATGAATTCGAATCCTCAGTACATATAAAACTTCATAAACTTTCTGAAAACATACTGGAAGCATCATAAACAACAAAACATCATTTTCGAACCCATCTTTCTTTCCTTATCATGTCAAAATCATTTCAAACATGAACTTTCAATATATCAATAACATACAGGCAAGCAGATCCATTAAAACACAATATTTGCTTCAAATGGTGTAGAAAAAGATCAGCTTTTACGTGCCTTAGTTGAAGCTTTGCAACAACAGCAAATTCCCGCAGAGATCTTCCCTTTGAGCAACGCACAAACTTTCTGAAATTTCTTTGAAGAACACTTTAAATCTTTTCTTTGCAAATGATGAAAGTCTTACTTTGAAAACATGTTTTTATATGAAAGGGATTAGTGGCAAGCTACTTGAGAAATCAAGCATGACACACTTTCAAAATTTAGAAAATTCCCTTCATATCATCTTAATTTGTAAAACACCAAACCTTCTCTTAAAGAAATCATTTCACCTCCTTAAAACATTTTCCAATCGATTTAAAAATCAGCTCGTGCATCGCTCCTTGGAGTTACCTGCTGGAACCAGCTGCAGCGCAACTTACCTGCTGAAATCAACAATTCAGAAGATACATGATATTTAAAATCGCCAAAATAGCCCATATGATTTATGAAATGCATAAATATGGTCCTAAGGATTTTGGGGCGTTACAAAGTCGCACTCCCTAAATTCCTCCTCCTATGCTCAACACATTGAGCTCAATTTCCGTGCGGGAATCATGAAGCAAGTACTTGTGTGACCTTCAATGGTTCAGGGATACAGCTAGCCGTGGGCTCACAACCATTGCGACTCCGAAATCACAATTTTGGACTGACCCATCGGATCATGGTAAAGCGCCTAGCAACATCGCCCCATGATCCCCTAGATATCATTCATAGTGCCTACAAGAACCAGTCGGTCATGGTTGGCGTACAGTACGATCCTTTCAACACATATATCACGATCAGATCAACGACCATTGGTAAATCGAGAGTCGCTAAAGATCCAATAACTATGCATACATCTCGGAGATCAAATAGTGACATCGCGTGTGTTACTAGGTAAACCCATTTACCCAAAACACAACTAGTACTCTGGCCAGAGATTCATCACACTATTATCTCCTCAGATAGCATAGGATATCCATGCACAAAAGGCGAGCGGTGAATCCTCGACAACGAAGCATCGACTCCTACATGTATCGGGACCTCACCCAATCCCGCCACCTAATGGCCCCAACTGAGTCGGTAAACGGGTCAAAGTGAGGCACCTATCATGTAGAGTCTCAATGAAGTTTCGAGTAGTGAGGGCTAATCTGTACAACCAAGATCTCGAACTTTTCCACTCGACAAATGGTAACCACTTGGAAAGTCCAAACGAGGGTAGTTCGATAGATCACCAGGTCACTATCCATCTGCATGCTCAGAACATCACAATGTTCCCTACCAATGAAACATGGTACTTCGCATCGCAGATGCTAGTCTCTAGCTCGGGCGGCCTTATCCTCATTTTGACGGTCCAATCGACTAGGAACGAATTCAGAATACACAGTGACTATTAGATGTGTTTCATGATAGCCATCATATCCACTATCACATCTAACATACACTATGGTGCATTCTAGGTCTTTATCAAACACAATTGTTAACATTATAAATCAATAATGAATATAAAGAATGCCATAAATAAATACGAATTTCATAAATAAATATCGTTATACAAAGAGTCAATAAAACCCACACGCCACAAGTTGGCTAGTTGGGCATCTACTCTAACAATCTCCTACTTGACCTAAAGCCAACTACTCATCAGACGCAGTCCCATTGTTTTGCGATGTTTTTCAAACAACGGTCCTGGCAAGGGCTTCGTAAGTGGATCAGCAATGTTGTCCACAGAGGCGACTCTCTCGACTGCTATGTCACCTCTAGCCACAATATCCCGGATTATGTGGTATTTCCTCAGTATATGTTTGGATCTTTGGTGAGACCTAGGCTCCTTTGCTTGCGCAACGGCACCCGTGTTGTCGCAGTACACCGGGACTCGACCAACTCCATCAGGGATTACGCCCAATTCTTGGACGAAATTCCTTATCCAAACCGCCTCTTTAGCAGCAGATGATGCAGCGATGTACTCAGCCTCAGTGGTTGAATCCGCGATGGTGTCTTGCTTGGAACTCTTCCAAGAGACAGCACCACCATTGAGCATGAATACAAATCCAGAGGTTGACTTCGAATCATCCATGTCACATTGGAAGCTAGAATCAGTGTAGCCTTCCAATTTCAGTTCACCACCCCCATAGACCATGAACATATACTTAGTCCTTCGTAAGTACTTAAGAATATCTTTCACGGCCTTCAATGCATTTGGCCGGGGTTGGCTTGGTAACGGATCGTGACACTCAGAGCATATGCGACATCCGGTCTAGTTGAGATAATTCCATACATAATACTACCTATTGCCGAGGCATATGGCACACGTGTCATACTCTCTATCTCCTCATCAGTCTTTGGACACATAGACTTAGATAGAGTGACCCCGTGACACATAGGTAGGTGTCCGCTTTTGGACTCTTCCATAGAGAACCGCTTAAGTATGGTATCGATGTAGGTAGTTTGGGTGAGTACGAGCATCCTTTTCGATCTATCTCGATAGATCTGTATTCCAAAAATATAGGATGCTTCACCCATGTCCTTCATCGAGAATCTACTAGACAACCATACTTTAGTTGACTGCAACATTCCTACATCATTCCCAACGAGTAGAATGTCATCAACATAAAGTACAAGGAATGTCACAGCATTCTTAACTACCTTCTTATATACACATGGCTCCTCGGGATTCTTGATGAAACCAAATTCATTAATTGTTTCATCGAATCTCAGGTTCCAACTTCTCGATGCTTGTTTGAGACCCTAGATCGATCTCTGAAGTTTGCATACTTTATGCTCACTTCCTACAGATGTGAAACCCTCAGGCTGCGTCATATAGATCTCTTCCTTAATCTTTCCATTAAGGAACGCAGTTTTCACATCCATTTGCCATATCTCATATTCGTACCATGCGGCTATGGCTAGTAGGATTTTAATTGACTTGAACATTGCGACTGGTGAAAAGGTTTCATCTTAGTCAACACCTTTCCTTTGAGTGTAACCTTTCGCGACCAGTCATGCCTTGTAGGTCAGTACCTTACCATCAGGCCCAAGTTTTCTCTTGTATATCCATTTACACCCCATAGGAACTATTCATTCGGGAGGATTAACAAGAGTCCAAACTTGGTTTGAATGCATTGAGTCAATCTCAGACTGCATTGCTTCAAGTCACAAATTAGAATCAGCATCGGAAATTGCCTCCTTGAAAGTTCTTGGATCACATCCAATAACTTGATCACTTTGATCATCTTCAAGGAGGAAACCATATCTATCAGGAGCCCTATGAATCCTTTCAGATCTCCTAGGTGCGACTATTTCTGGTATTGGCTCTTGAGGCGCAGGAGATTCACTTGGTACTTCAGATGGTTCTCGAACTTCTTCGAGTTCTACAATCTTGTCTTTTCTATCAAGTAGAAACTCCCTTTCCAGAAAGGTGGCATTTCTAGAAACAAACACTTTTGTTTCTTTGGGATAGTAGAAGTAGTATCCAATGGAATTCTTTGGATACCCAATGAAGTAACATAAGATGGATCTATTATCCAGCTTATCTCCCTCTCGAACTTCTTCGAGTTCTACAATCTTGTCTTTTCATCAAGTAGAAACTCCTTTCCAGAAAGGTGGCATTTCTAGAAACAAACACTTTTGTTTCTTTGGGATAGTAGAAGTAGTATCCAATGGAATTCTTTGGATACCCAATGAAGTAACATAAGATGGATCTATTATCCAGCTTATCTCCCACTGTCTGCTACACGTAAGCAGGACATCCCCAAATTCTCATGTATGAGTATTTGGGCGGCTTGCCCATCCATATCTCATATGGAGTCTTATCCACCGCCTTGGTGTGGACATTGTTCAACAACATTACCGCCGTTTGGAGCGCATAGCCCCAAAAAAAGGTAGGAAGCTCAGTGAAGCTCATCATAGATCGAACCATGTCCATCAAGGTTCGATTATGACGCTCCGCTACACCATTGAGTTGTGGTGTGGCCGGAGGGGTCCACTGTGAAAGAATCGCATTCTCCTTAAGTTAGTCTTGAAATTCAGCACTAAAGTATTCTCCACCTCGATCGGATCGAAGTGCTTTAATACGTTTTCCTAACTGATTTTCTACTTCAGCCTTGAATTCTTTGAAATTTTCAAAGGATTCAGACTTGTGCCTCATTAAGTACAAGTACCCATACCTAGAGTGATCATCGGTAAAGGTGATGAAGTATGTGTGACCGTACTTAGTACCAATGCTAAGTGGGCCAGACACATCAGTATGAATCAAATCCAAAAGGCCTTGAGCACGTTCAGGCTTGTCCTTGAAGGGTTGTTTAGTCATTTTTCCCTTGAGACAAGATTTACAAGTCGGTAGGGAGTTAATATCTGACGTATCAAACATGTCACTTCTAACCAACTTGTTCATCCTACTTAAGGAAATATGACCTAGCCTAGCGTGCCAAAGTTGTGCTGGGTTTAAGCTATCGTTTTTCCTTTTAATAGTTGTTGTATGTGTTTCCACATCGCGAGTTGGAACGTTTTTTTAATTTTAAGGTGTACAAATCATTTTCGCATTCCCCAATTCCAATCAAACATTCATTCTTGTATATATTGCAAATAGAATTAGCAAAATGACAAGAATATCCATCACTATCAAGCATAGAAACAGAAATAATGTTCTTTATTAACTCGGGAACAAACAAAACGTTTCTCAATAACAACTTAAAATTCGAAGACAGAAATAAATAAACATCTCCTATAGCTACTGCATCAACCCTTGCTCCATTGCCCAACCTCAAGTGGGTCTCACCCTCTCTAAGACGTCGGGTTCTTGTCATTACCTGCAAATCATTGCAGTTATGAGATCCACATCCGGTATCAAGTACCCAAAAAGTCGAATTAAGAGACATATTTAGTTCAATGTAGAACATACCTTTTGCAGTTCGCAACTGCTCGAGGTACTCCTTGCAGTTCCTCCTCCAGTGCCCAGGCTTGTGGCAGTGGTGGCAAACATCCTCAGATTTGTTTGGCTTGGAAGCCTTTGCCTTGGGCTTCTTGGTGGGCTTTTACTCCTTCGCAGGGGCAGAACGCTTCTTACCCTTGCGTTTGGGCCCCTTCTTCACAGAGGAAGAAGAGCCCATAAGGGGGACGGGCTTGTCCTTCTTTATGGTCCCCTCGAATACTACAAGCATGTTCATCACCTCTTCAAGGGTGGCTTCCAGCTTGTTCATGTTAAAGTTGACCACAAAGGGGTCGAATGCAGCAGGGAGTGAGAGGAGAAGCAGATCCACAGACAGCTCATGTGGAAGAGTGATATCAAGGCCCACTAGCTTTTCAATGAGCCAAATCACACGAACCCCATGCTCGGGGACCGAAGTCCCATCGCGCATGCGGCTCGTCATGAGCTCCTTGACAGTAGTGAACCTCTCAGTCCGAGAGTTCTCCCCATACAGCTCCTTAAGATGAAGGTGTATGTCAGCAGCATACACCGTCTTCTCAAAGCGCCGCTGCATTTCGTTTGACATCGATGCCATCATATAGCATCGTGTCTTAGGCTCGTCATCCCACCATTTATTCAGCTTTGTCAGCTCCTCAGGACTGACATCGGCAGGGGCTTCCTTCGGAGGGCTCTTCTCTAACGTGTAGAGAAGTTTCTCCAAAGCCAATACAATATTGAGGTTTCGAAGTCAGTCTTGGTAGTTCAGACCAGTGAACTTGTTGCTATCCAGTAGAGCAGCAAGTGGATTTTTGATCGAAGACATTATAAGAGCAGTTTATACTGAAAAGAAAAACAGACATGCATTACTAATTATTCATGAAAAACGCTAAGACATAAAACAAGGTCGTTTAGTTTTATGAATTACCCTCCCACTATTTTAACGATTTCACCACCCTCTAATGAAATCGAGAAAGCAAGTTTCCTTAGTGGGTACATAGAGTTCAATCAAGAAACCATGGTCCCGAATAATATCAGCCAACCATGACCCTTGAAAGGTAGAGTCCAATTGCACCAGGTCCAACCTCCATGTATTTACCTCACGTCCAGTAAGGGCCCAATAATATGACGCCGATTACTATCAAGTGTCATGATGACCCATCAATGTTGAGTTGTGAAGGACGGTCCCCAATAATATGAGCCAACGTTAAAGGGAGTTCCAACCAACTCACAGCGAGTGTCAATGACGTGTACAGCTTTCCGGCATACATAACCCCCTCAATAATATGAGCCGGGCCATGTATACGGGTAGCATCGATGTACACTCATTATGATGTAAGGTAGGAAAATTTAAACAAATTTAAATTCCCTTAGCTTCATGATCTTATCGAATATAACCATGAAACTTTTAATCTTGATATTAATTTTAAATCATATTTAAAATGAGGGATTTTATTTTTGAAATTTGGTCTCATTAATTTTAAATCACAATTTAAAACGCGGATTCAAACAGATATATATATCGCATATATAAAGTTTGGGATGATCGATAAACGAGAGCTATGCGGTCCGTGGTTGCCAAGCACGGACCTAGGTCCAGTCCTAGGTGAAATACAGTATGCAATGCAATCCTATTACATTAGCTTCCAGTTTTACAAATCTTTGGTCTGCAATATCTTTGATCATCATCTACACCATCTTCAAAAGTCCTCCCACTAAATCTAATATTTACATTTAAATATCCATGACAAGTAGGGATACAATTTTAAAGGAGTGGGAACGGACCATAAACCAGGCCCACTTTTAAATAGATATCAACATATTACAACCAAAATTTGTAAAACCTATCATACACCTAACACATCGGGCACGGATCTCGATCATCCCAAAATACAATCAATTCAAATAATTGACATTAATAAAATAATCAAATCAAATTTGATAATTTTCCAACAAAATCATATTTTAAATATAAAATCATATTTTGTCAATTTTAATATATTTTGTCAATTTTAATTGCATCA
>KQ989606.1:22401-40375 GCA_001598015.1 Dorcoceras hygrometricum | reverse complement strand
CGGTTGGCGGCGGTAGTTCTCCGAATCCGATCCACGACTGGAAACACGACTCCTTCGTCAGTCTGCACTAGAAGAGCTGACGAATTTACCACGAACGGAATCTCCTCGTCGTGGTGGTCGGAACAAGTCCAACCACGAAGGCGGCGGCACACGGCGGCGCGTGAGGGCGGCGACAGAGAGGGAGAGTGGAGGTGAGGGGCGTCGGATAGTAGGGTTTGGGTGTGATGCAAGTGTGTCTCCCATGTAGCCCTAGGTCTAGTATAAGTAGACTTATGATGGGCCTTGAACCAACCCAATGGGCCCTGGGGGCGGGCCCAGGACCATATGAACATTCGATTCATTTCCATCACCATGGCTTCATCATAATTCCGATTGCCAATCAGATCGGACCGATCTACTCACTTCACAAAACTGAGTATTATGATGCGAAAACAATTTTTCAGACCACCTAGTCCAAAATTTCAGTTTAGCCCTCCAAGTTTCAAGGATAGTCAAACTAGCCCAAACTTTAGGAAAATTGCAATTTGACCCCTGTTGACTTTTAGGAAGTCGCACTCCCTAAATTCCTCCTCCTATGCTCAACACATTGAGCTCAATTTCCGTGTGGGAATCGTGAAGCCAGTACTTGTGTGACCCTCAATGGTTCAGGGATACAGCTAGCTGTGGGCTCACAACCATTGCGACTCCGAAATCACAATTTCGGACTGACCCATCTGATCATGGTAAAGCGCCTAGCAACATCGCCCCATGATCCCCTAGGTATCACTGATAGTGCCTGCAAGAACCAGTCGGTCGTGGTTGGCGTACAGTACGGTCCTTTCAACACATATATCCCGATCAGATCAACGACCATTGGCAAATCGAGAGTCGCTAAAGATCCAATAACTATGCATACATCTCGGAGATCAAATAGTGACATCACGTGTGTTACTAGGTAAACCCATTTACCCAAAACACAACTAGTACTCTGGCCAAAGATTCATCACACTATTATCTCCTTAGATAGCATATGATATCCACGCACAAAAGACGAGCGATGAATCCTCGACAACGAAGCATCGACTCCTACATGTATCGGGACCTCACCCAATCCCGCCACCTAATGACCCCAACTAAGTCGGTAAACGGGTCAAAGTGAGGCACCTATCATGTAGAGTCTCAATGACGTTTCGAGTAGTGAGGGCTAATCTGTACAACCAAGACCTCGAACTTTTCCACTCGACAAACTGTAACCACTTGGAAAGTCCAAACGAGGGTAGTTCGATAGATCACCAGGTCACTATCCATCTGCATGCTCAGAACGTCACAATGTTCCCTACCAATGAAACGTGGTACTTCGCATCGCAGATGCTAGTCTCTAGCTCGGGCGGCCTTATCCTCATTTTGACGGCCCAATCGACTAGGAACGTATTCAGAATACACAGTGACTATTAGATGTGTTTCATGATAGCCATCATATCCACTATCACATCTAACATACACTATGGTGCATTCTAGGTCTTTATCCAACACAATTGTTAACATTATAAATCAGTAATGAAAATAAAGAATGCCATAAAGAAATACGAATTTCATAAATAAAGATCGTTATACAAAGAGTCAATAAAACCCACACGCCACAAGTTGGCTAGTTGGGCATCTACTCTAACATTTAAATCAAAATATCTTCTTATCTGGATGACTTAGGGATAAAGCATGAGCTTCTGCAGCTAGAAACCCTCTACAAAACGGGCTGGTTGAGAGGGGAAATCGTACTTTAAAAGAAGCTGCTAGATCTATGATTGCTTATTCCGGCATTTCTCAAAAATTATGGGCAGAAGCAGTTAACACAGCTTGCTACACTCAGAACAGATCTATGATTAATAATTTGCAAGACAAAACCCCATATGAGATCTGGAGTGGCAAGAAACCTGATATGTCATATTTCAGGGTGTTTGGGTGCAGATGCTTCATTCATAATAATGGTAAGAAGCACCTAACAGCTTTTGATGCTAAATTTGATGCATGTATATTTCTAGGATATTCAGCTGTTAGCAAAGCATATCGAGTATTCAACAATCGAAGTCTGACAGTTGAAGAATCAGCACACGTCGTCTTTGATGAGACAAGCTTCAAATCCAAATCAGCTGCGAGCCTAAATGAGTTGTGCTCACATCTGGAATCAACTTAATTAGAAAAATCCAGCGATGACGAGCCACAACAAAGACATTCAGCTGAGATGCAACCAACGCTGGACACACCGCATGACAACGCTCAAATAGATCTGACAGGTAACCCAGTGGTTGCTGATTTGAATAACGTTGACCAGGGGCAGGATCTGATCTCATCAAGTGTACCAGCTGCTGGATCTAAAGCGACCAAAGTTCCAGATGTTGCACAGACAGATACCGTAATACCCCAAGAGACATCTGATGCACAAAATGCGAGCACATCTCAACTGGTATCTGGATCAAATCTGGAACAAGGATCTTATCAATTGACATCAAACAATCCAGATGCGACCATCCAGCTAGAAATCCAAGCAGAACAAGGAGAAAATCCAATCGGATATGATCTTCGGTGGAATAGAAATCATCCACCCGAGCAGGTCATAGGTAACATTAACTCTCCTGTTGTCAGGCCCCGTGCTAATTACTCACAATTAACACTTAATAAACGCATAAACACGGAAGCTAAAAATCAGGGCTTAAAAATTTTTCGAAATCATTTGGGCCTGAACGTAAAAACATACATTCAAAATATCAATAATCAAAATACAAGTTATCTACAACTTATAAAATCAGGTAACAACATACATCAAATCCAAGACTGATCCCCAATACATAAAAACACGGGGCATACCCCCGGTTCAATACATATCATAAATATAACTGGGACTCATCGAAAAGGGGATCGACCAGCAGAACCTCCACTCTGTCCAGCCTGGCTTCCTGAAGATCCTGCAATTGGGTAACGCAGACCCAGCAATACAAAGCAGGAAAACAAATACGAGGTCAAGCCTCAGTACGAAGAGCTATCAAAATAAACAGCAACTCATAAACATGCAGTATCTAAGGTCATGAGATGCATGAGGCTATCAAGGAAATCGAGTATCAAGACCAGTAAGTCAACTGGCGAATCCAAACAGTCGAGCCTCTAAACCCACACAGTAAGTCAACCGGTGGAATCATCGGTCCGTGATATTCAGGGCCCGTCAGCCCATCACAACTCGGTAGTAGACACTCGAATCCGGTAGTAACCACTCCGATGATAGCGTTGGACCTTTCCGGCACAACTCATCAATTGGCCAGTCACAACGTGGCTCTAATCTCGGGTCATCAATCAATTAATATGGCTCAAGATGTATGCATGAATGCCAAGAAATTCATATCTGATTTCTACATGCATAACACATGTAAACAGCTAACAAATCAGTAATTCAAGCAGTTCACATAATACACAGATTCACAGAGCCAATCTCAAGACTCAAATACTCGCAGGTTATGCTCGAAGCTGTTAAATTCACGCTCAATCGTACCTTCAACAGCTGAATTCTACCTCACAGATTTGAAATAGGGCACGACAATCACCACCCTTGGCAACAGACTTCTCTGGAACTCAAATCTGTACAAGGCATCTCATACTTAGTTCATGTCTAACTCAGATCTGAACCTCAAAATATATAATTCCTACTATCAAGAACTCGGATCCAGTTCTACTTCCAAACAAAGCACTAAAGTCGCTACTAGGCTTAAAATCAGTAGGAAATCCTTACCCAAAAGTCAAAACCAGCTGAAGAACTATCGGGTTCCACTGGACAGAGAATTTGAGCAACTTCGTGATCCTCTCCAAGGTTGTTCTACAGCCTCAACTAGGTATCAATCTAAAGAACAAGTCTCAGGGATTCCAGCACCACGAAAATCACTCAAATCATCGGCGGAGAACGGCGGAAATCTAAGGAATATATGCTCGGGTGAACAGTAGCTCAACGAGGGTTTGAAAGTTGGAGATAAGAAATATCGGGTTCTTAATAATTCTAAGTGTCGATCAACCCTTCTATATATATCTCTCAAATCCAACGTCTGCTGTTCTCAAAATAATCAGTCGACGTGAACAGTAGAAATCTGCTAGCAAAACCAGTCATTGCTCACAACAAAATCCATACGCAACAACCAGACGACGTATTCTCAAAAGAAACATCCCAAAACGACATCGTTCCAACTAACTCAAACGATGTCGCAGAGCTTCACCAGCTGGTAACATCTATCGCTTGCAAATCAACCAAAACCTGGTAGCAGATCTCTCCAAATAAACATCATCGACTGGTTATGCGAAATCAATCAAAACGACGACGCGTCAACTAATCCAAACGACGCCATAAAGGTTACGTCAGCATCGCTACCACCAGCTGGTCATCCAGTCGCAACACATTCCTCACAACAATTCTCTTGCGGCTGGTACCAGACGCAACACTCAAAACGCAGCGTTTCAACTTATCGAAACGACGTCGCTTTTCCTCCTAGACTGGTTCTTCAAACCATCAGCTGATCGCTCCTCTTCTCGCGCATCTGCTGATCCAGTAGTCAACAATCAAAACGTTGACTAACACGTGTCGCTCTCTCGTTCACTCTCGCGCTAAAAGCAACGCCTGCCAGCAGCAACCTCTAAGATCGAAACGACAATGTATCATCCCTTCCGCTACAGTAACTAATTGCAACGCGCATCGAATGGTTCCAATTCCCACCAGCTGCAAGCTACAGTACCGTTGACCCACGTTGACTTCCTAAATTTCTACGACTGGCTACAATACTTAGAGAAATTCGGTAATTCAAATCTCATGACTAATCCTTCCAAAATCTTATTAATCACTAATCAAATTTCTCAATCCTCACACCTGTTCGCACACGAGTCCAGCTATTGCATGATCACTTTGATTCAGCATTCATTTCGCATATAGAACCAAAGCAGATAGATGAAGCCTTAGCTGACCCAAGATGGATAGATGCTATGCAAGAAGAAATAAATCAGTTTAAGCGAAATAATGTTTGGCAACTTGTACCCAAACCTTCTAATCATTCAGTGATAGGAACTAGATGGGTCTTTAGGAATAAACTGAATGAAGATGGAGTAGTAACAATGAACAAAAGCGAAATAATGTTTGGCAACTTGTACCCAAACCTTCTAATCATTCAGTGATAGGAACTAGATGGGTCTTTAGGAATAAACTGAATGAAGATGGAGTAGTAACAATGAACAAAGCTAGACTGGTAGCTCAGGATTTTAGGCAAATGAAAGGTATATATTTCGATGAAACCTTTGCACATGTAGCTCGATTAGAAGCCATTCTCATGTTCTTAGCATATGCTGCATATAAAGACTTTAAGGTTTTTCAAATGGATGTTAAGAGTGCATTTCTTAATGGCATCTTAACAGAGGAAGTGTACGTTGCACAACCTCCTGGCTTCGTTGATCATACATATCCAAATCACGTTTACAAATTGGATAAAGCTCTATAGGGGTTGAAGCAATCACCCAGAGCTTGGTATGATACACTGTCTAAGTTTCTTATTGAGCATGATTTCACTATAGGCACTGTTGATAAGACACTATTTAAATTTGTGAAATCTGATCATGTCCTGTTAGTGCAAATTTCTGTAGATGATATTATATTTGGGTCAACTAACCCCAAATTGTGCCAGAAGTTTTCTAAGTTGATGCAGGACAAGTTTGAGATGAGCATGATGGGAGAGCTGACGTTCTTTCTAGGACTTCAAGTGAGACATCTTTACAATGGAATTTTCATTAATCAAGCAAAATATATGAAAGAACTGCCGAAGAAATTTGGCATGGACAACTGTTCAGCAGCTGCGACCCCTATGAGCTCCTCAATCAAGCTAGATAAAGACGAAGCTGGATCTGCCATTGAGGTATCTTTATATCATGGTATTATAGGCTCTCTGATTTACTTAACTGCTAGTAGACCAGACATCATGTTGATGTATGTATGTGTGCTATATTCCAAGCGGAGCCAAAGCAATCTCATTATATTGCTGTAAAGAGTATACTGAAATATCTTAAAGGAACTTCCAATGTGGGTCTTTGGTATCCCAAATATTCCAGCTTTCAACTAATCGGTTACAGTGATGCAGACTACGCAAGATGTAGAGTTGATCGTAGAAGCACAAGTGGTACTTGTCAATTCTTAGGAGATCGATTGATTTCCTGGTTCAATAAGAAGCAGACTTCTATTGCAACGTACACAGCTGAAGCAGAGTATTTAGTGGTTGGAAGCTACTGTGCCAGATTCTATGGATTCAACACCAGCTCAAGGACTATGGAATTGATGCTTTTGAAGCGCCTATTTTCTGTGACAACACCAGTGCCATCGCGATTACTCAAAATCCTGTGCTGCACTCTAGAACAAAGCATATCGACATCAGGCATCATTTCATAAGAGATCATGTGCTCAAGAAGGACGTCAGGTTGGAGTATGTGTTGACTGACCAGCAAGTAGCTGATATCTTTACAAAGCCTCTACCAAACGCTAAGTTTTCTTATTTCAGAAACATTTTGGGTCTCTTAGAACGGACTTGATTAGTCTTTGCGCTAACAATTTGCAGGTTGAACAGCTTTCGTGTTTTATCAGATCTGAGTCTACTGTTCAGGGGGAACATCATGGATTTTCAGATCTGGTAAAACCTCAGGTATGGGAGAACCTTAGTCTTAGGGGGAACGAGAGATCTCAATTAATAAGTGCTGAGTCAACTAAATATGTGAGATCTGGATACACTCAGATGTCATGTATACACAGTTGATGCTTATCCATGATCAAATCCCGTAATACCCCTGCTGACACATCAAAACAGATCCTAAGGTTGTGACGTGTTAAGCATTTGGCGCTATTTATCTCTTTTACTTTTTCACCCTCGCGGTTAAAATTCAAAATATTTTCAAAATCATTTCGCAATATTGTCAAAATCCTTTCAAATTATAATCGCGCCAACGGATGATTGACACGTGTTGTCATCATACAAAACATCACATCCACATTCTCTCACCGTTTCGCATTTCTCATTTACATTACGCCATTTATTTTCATTATTCCTTACCTTACGCATATTATTTCAAGCTTTCATGCATTCTTGCTCTCTAGTGTTCTCTATTTGCAGATTATTTACCTTTCAGGCGTTGTCTTGTTCGATACACTATCTGAAATAGCATCTTCGTTCATCACCAACGCTCTGCAAGTCAACTTTGATTCCGTATTGGGGATTCAGAATATTGAGGGGATGGTACAGATGTTCCGAGCCCTAGAGGCTACTGGGCTTCGAGATTTTCTAGGATGTCCGTCAGTACTGTATGAGTAGGAACTGGAGCAATTTTTCGATACAGCTATTGTGCAAGATGGTGATATTACCTGTGTTGTTTCTGGCAAGAATGTTTCCATTTCTGAGGATAGATTTGCAGGCGTCTTCAATCTGCCTACTGATGGATTAACCGATTTGTCGAAAGTGCCGAACGATTTGGTGTTGCCGGCAAGAACTCTTTTCTCTAAGACGAGTGTGCCGGTTCAGTTCTCATGCAAGAAGAGGTTGATGAAGTATGAGTTTTGCTTGTTGAACAATATTTTGGCAAAGTCCATTACTGTTAAAGCTGGCTCGTTCGATGCCGTAAACCACAAAAGATTTCTGATGATGACTGTGATACATTTTGGGATCAAGGTCAATTGGTCCATTACTGTTAAAGCTGGCTCGTTCGATGCCGTAAACCACAAAAGATTTCTGATGATGACTGTGATACATTTTGGGATCAAGGTCAATTGGAGCAACATTCTTTTTGAGGTTTTGAAGGAGATGGCTGACAGAACAACCAAAAGAGCCAAGGGTTTTGCGGCTCAAATCTGTGTTCTTTTGAAAGGCAACCCTGCGGTCACCTTGGGAGAGGCGAAGACCTTCCCTCCATTGAAATCATTTCTGCCAAGACGATGAACACATACATCGCCACGAACAAAACCATTGATGCTCGTGGAGAATCTGATGAGCCCGACGTGGCCAAAGTAGCAATTGTGAAGAAGAAGTCTGTGTCGAAAAAGAAATCTGCTTCGATTGCTGATAAGGATGCAGATGATGTACACATGAAAGTAGTTGCTGAGAAGGCTGTATTGAAGAAGCGACCAGCTGCTGTTTTTGAGGCAACTGTTGTCAAAAAGAAAAGGACAACATCTGGGAAAGCAGTCTCCAAATAAAAGGATCTGGCGCTTATATCAGTGGCACAAGATGCCGTACCAATCCAGGTTGTTGCACCTATCTCCGTTGTGCCAGCTGAGCATCCTCATGCTCAGAAGCGAAAAAGCACCAAAGAGAAAGCTGAGGATGACAGCTGGTTCTGATGATGAAATTGTTGAGGAGGAGCCAGCTGTGGAGAATGTTGTGATGAAACAAAAGGAAACGACATCTATTGATGACGTCGACAATATTATTGAAGAAGTGATTGCTACAACTGCATAGTTGGAAAAAGATGTGGTGGATCCTGATGTTGTCGGGGGAATAGCGATGGAAACAGATTTGGCAGAACCAGTGGTAGCAAGGTCTGACGATATAACAGTGGAGATCACTGAGCGCTCGACTGTTGTGACTGATGAGGAATCAATGTCTATTGAGGATCTCTTGCAATAGATTCCGGGTGATGCGATGTTGCCATCTGTCCTTGCTGCTGAACCAACAAAGATCAAATTCGGACTTGGGATTCAGATTCCGGGGGTCCACGAAGTAGAACAGTACAAGGCCAATCTTCCGCAGATTCCTGCTACTGAAAACGGGAAGGAGCCTCTTGTGGTAGATACTATTCAAGGGCATCCGGCCCGTGAAAATTTCTCTTTAATCTGTGCAGATATTGATTTTCTTATCCAGTTGAGAGAGCAGGTGATTGAAGCGGTGGCTGCTTTCTTCAATTCTTTTAGTGTTCGCATACTCCCAGCTTTGGGATCCCTTGAGGCGATTGCTGCTAAAGAAGAGAAAGTTCTGACATGGGGAGAGACAGATTTAGTACAGACAGCTCTTCTACAGCTGGTCATGGATTTAACCCAGCTGGTGGAGCTCCAGGAGGTAGTTAGAGTATCCCAGTTGCGTATAACATATTTATATGTATCAGTACAGTTAGCCAGGGGGATGCCCGGTGATTTTTCATTGTATTCTGTTGATGGAGTCTGATACATGTTGTTGGTTGTTGTTATGCTATACTGTGTATTGTTGGCTGGTAGCCGCGTTTGGTTGTTTTTATAAACTGGGATATATTTTGAGTATCGTGCTATTTTAAATTATATTGTTTTAAATCGTCAGGCCAAAAACAAAAATTTTACCCGCTTTTTAGTAGCTTCCGCATGTGTTTGTATGTTTCATCTCTGATGTGAGCACGAGGCCTGACATTAATCTGTGCAGATATCGATTTTCTTATCCAGTTGAGAGAGCAGGTGATTGAAGCGGTGGCTGCTTCTTCAATTCTTTTAGTGTTCGCATACTCCCAGCTTTGGGATCCCTTGAGGCGATTGCTGCTAAAGAAGAGAAAGTTCTGACATGGGGAGAGACAGATTTAGTACAGACAGCTCTTCAACGGCGAGTATATATTGTTGCGAAGTATAGGGAGTTGCTTCTACGGAAGTTTTTAGAGGCAGAAGGCAAAATTTTGTATCCGGTACGCCCACTACAGCTATGGACCTCAAAGTTTTGGAACTGCTTACTGCCGCTCATCATTTCGCATTAAAAGTTTTGCTGAGGCAAGTACAGGAGCATAAGCTGGAATGGACACGGCCGTCCAATTCACATTTTTTGAAGGAGACAGCATTGATAGCGGATTTTTCATTCCAAGAAATCATCGAACTATTTTCTCAACTTGCTGGATTAGGGCACATATTTTGGTTGACGGCTCTTGGTTAATTGTTGAATGGGTTGATTTTTGGAGACCTATTCGAGGCCAGTAGATTCTCGCAATTGGGAACTGCTACCTCATCGGCCTTATATTGATGACCTCGCCCCTCTTTGCGCCTTCATTGAGCCCGTCCAAGACATTGATTCAAGAGCACCCTTCTCCAGAATTGTTCGAAATATTTGGGCTGAAGTTTGTGCAGCTGTTGTACAGTTTTTGTCAGGCCTCGTGCTCTAAACAGAGTAAAAACCCAAACACATGCGGAAGCTTAACAAAAAGTGGGTAAAATTTTCGCATTTAGGCCCGACGGTTTAAAACATATAATTTAAAATAGAACAATACTCAAAATAAGTTCCCAGTTTACAAACCAACAAAATCAAGTATAGCATCAATACAAATAAACGTATCAGACTCCACATCAGAATACAACAACGAAGCACAGGACATCTCCCCGGCTACTAGACTGATACATATATATATATGCTATACGCTACTGGGACACTCAACCACCTCCTGGGGCACCGCCAGCTGGGTTACCTCCTCGATCAGCTGCATGACCTGGACAACACAACAGGCAACAAACAAACCAAGCCCCAGAGGGACATGGGGTCAAACCCCAGTACGGAGAGCAACTATAAATCAGCAGTAAACAACAAGAATAAAATGCAGATGCTAATATGCGTATGCAACATGCTGGACAACAACGAACGACTCCAACCGAAAATGAAGTCAAGGAACTCAAAGTACATCTCAACTGAATCTGCAACAACGGTGGCCACTGGGTGTGTTCCAAGTGTGGTAATGAGACACTCGCCGGGACACAACACCCGAATACCAGATGCATCAAACAACTCGACCTGCGGTTGCCCAACCTATGAACTGTGGTAGTTAATCACTCGGCGCATAGGGGCTAACATAACCTAGCAGGGAGATGAGAGTGCGGTATTGCCGCTCGCCCTCGCATCCTGGTAAGAAACAGAGCAAGAACAACGAAGCAATGGCTGCAAAAGCTGAAATGAGATGCTAATATGTGTATGCAACATGCTGGACAATAACAAGCATAATCATATGCGCAACAGCCAATGCACAACACAATAAACACAGCCATCTCAAAAAACAATGCCTCACAAAGCATCAACACACGACAGCCAACAAATCAGCAACTACCATTTTACCCAAGCCATGCCTACGCTGCATTTACAAGCTCAACCCGTACCTTAATTTCCTCAAAGAACGTAGCAAGTCACGGCCTGCACAAATCTGCCAAAATACACGGTACACATATTTCAGAGAAATGCTACAAATCTCACGGCATCCCACAAAAACTCACTGCCAGAATCTCATACCTATAACCAACACTCAATACTATCCTCACAAATCTAGCCAAAATACACGGTACACATATTTCAGAGAAATGCTACAAATCTCACGGCATCCCACAAAAACTCACTGCCAGAATCTCATACCTATAACCAACACTCAATACTATCCAAACAACTCAATAGGAAGCTTAATCCAAGGCTGGGAACAAGATTTCAAAGTTAAATCGAAAAGCTACCTGCAACTACGAAATGCACGAAAGAAAGCAGCTTCGAGCTTTCAATCCAGCCAAATATAGCTTCCTAAATGGGTACGAGATGAAATAGCTTTCGAAGAGGAGTCCAACGCTACCTAGAACGTGAAAAACGGTGGCCGGAATCGACGGGAAACTACCGGAGAAGCTCACGGTGAATAGTAGTCGAGGGTTTGGAAAATAGAGAACAAAGATAAGAAATATTTGCTAAGTATGGATTCTGTTTTCTCAATAATTGAAGGCCAAAGCTTCCAATATATACACACGAGAAGTCTGGATAAAATGCCCACCGACAGAAACAGCTTTCACGAGCAAAGCGCGCTAAAATGTTCAGAAGCCACGGTGAATTCTGGAAAATTATACGCTGGAATCTGGAACCAAAACACGCTAAAAGTTGGTCGCTAATCTTGGGCAAAACTACGGTGAAATCTGGTCAAGCGAACACACAATATACAAAACAGATCTCACAACACTGGCGCGCTAAACCAACAATCAAAACCACGGTGAAATCTGGAACATTCGAGCGCCAACTAACAAAACAGATCGCTCCTCTAGCGCTCACTAAACGGCGTCGCACCATACCAAACACGCGAAGCAGATTTCACAAACAGATCTTAGCGCTAAACACAAAACCAGATCTCTCCTAAACGACAACGCATAAAAGCCTCTCGCTACAAAACACGCGGCAACATTAAACGCCCAGATTTCACAACTTCAAACAGATCTCCGAACCATCAACGCTTACGTCATCCACACAACGATAACACACGATGCTGACGTCATCAAATCTGCTACCAGATTTCACCAAAATTTAGAAAATCTCAAAATTTCCAGAATTGTTCCAAATGTGATTCCCGACCCGAAAATTCAACCCAAACATTCAAAATGAAATCTGAATCACCAGAAATAACTAAAAACCCGATTCATTCCACAATTAATCCTTAATACAATTTCCAGGTCTCACATTTCTCCCCCACTAAAAATGATTTCGTCCTCGAAATCAACAAAAATTCAAATACCAAAACACCGCAGCAAGATACAAAACAAGAACTCGCCCAACACAGGTCAAGAGTTCAAGATAACTGAGCAAACAATTAACGACAACTAGGGAATAAATACAAACAAAAGCTACAACCTACTGGAAAATATAGCCCGACGGCTACTCAAACAGATGTGGCCACTCGTGCTGCATCTTTTCTTCCAGCTCCAAAGTAGCTTCTTTCCTTCCATGTTTGCTCCACTGCACCATTACCAAAGGAATGGTCTTATTCCTCAACTGTTTCTCTTTTCTGCCAAGGATCTGCAAAGGATATTCTTGATAGCTCAACGACTGATCTAGCTCTACCTCGTCAGTTCCAAGCACATGAGACGGATCTGGCTCGTACTTCCTCAACATGGAAACATGAAAGACGTCATGTAGAGAAGACAACTCGGACGGCAACAACAGACGATACGCCAAAGGGCCAATCCTCTCGACGATCTCATACGGACCAACGTAACGAGGGGCTAACTTTCCCTTGCGTCCAAAACGCATCACACTGCGAAACGGAGAAACTTTGAGAAATACACGATCACCAACCTGAAACTCAAGAGGTCGACGCCTCTTATTCGCATACTGGCTTGGCGATCCTGGGCAGCTTTCATCCGCTGTCTGATTAGATCGACATGATCTTTCATTTGCTGCACAAATTCAGGGGCAGATAGCTGCTTCTCCACCACTTATTCCCAACAAACTGGCGATATGCACTTCCTGCCATACAAAGCCTCAAAAGGCGCCATGCCAATCGTCACTTGGTAGCTGTTATTATATGAAAATTCGACCAAAGACAACGCGTCTTGCCAGCTACCTCCGAAATCCAACACAACAGCACGCAACATATCCTCCAACGTCTGGATAGTTCGCTCAGATTGGCCATCTGTCTGGGGGTGATACGCGGTACTCATCGCCAATCTGGTTCCCAAAGCTGTTTGCAAACTCTTCCAAAACCTGGAAGTAAACCTCGGATCTCAGTCGGACACGATTGAAACAGGCACACCGTGCAATCTAACAACAAAATCAACATACAGCTTCGCCATCTTCTTCAACGAGAAGGTCATCCCATAGGGAATGAAGTGTGCAGACTTCGACAAACGGTCGATAACTACCCAAATAGCTTCGCATCCTCGACTGGAACGAGGCAGATGCGTCACGAAATCCATCGCAATGTGCTCCCAATTCCATTGGGGCACCTCTAAACTCTGCAACAGACCACCAGGTCTCATACTTTTGGCCTTTACCATCTGGCAATTCAAACAACGAGCAACGAAACCAGCAACGCACTCTTCAGGCCAGCCCACCAAAAGTGCGGCTTCAAAGCATGGTACATCTTCCGTGCACCAGGATGAACACTATGTCTGCTGCAATGCGCTTCACGAAGGATCTCCTCCTTCAAATCAATCAAATTGGGCACAACCAACCTGCCCCGGAACCTCAAGCAACCATCGGATGAGACAGAATAATCCTCAAGTTCGCCAGCCCTGACTTTCATCTTCAACTTGTGGATAGACGGATCGGTCCTCTGAGCTGCTCGAATGCTGGAAACAATCTGTGGTTCCACTTGGAACGATGAAACCATCACACAATCCTCAGCCGGGTAAAATTCCAACCCATAGTGTTAAGATGCTCTTGGTCCTTGGAGATGTACAACGAGGCAAGCATCTCACTAGCTTTCCTGCTCAAAGCATCAGCCACTACGTTCGACTTCCCAGGCTGGTATTTAATCTCACAATCAAAGTCCTTAAGCAGCTCCATCCACCGACGCTGTCTCATGTTCAAGTTAGGCTGCGAGAACAGATACTGCAAACTTTTGTTGTCGGAGTACACAACAAACTGCTCGCCATACAGGTAATGACGCCAGATCTTTAACGCAAAGACCACCGCTGCTAACTCCAAATCATGAACTGGGTAACGAGTCTCGTGCGGTTTCAACTGCCGCGAGGCATACGCAATGACTCTACCATTCTGCATCAACACACAACCCAATCCATTAAGCGAAGCGTCAGAACAAACAACGAAACCACCTGAACCGGACGGCAGAGCCAACACAGGCGCAGTAGTCAACTTTTCATTGAGCAACTGAAACGCATTCTCACACTGCTCAGTCCAAACAAACCGTCTATCCTTCTGGGTCAATTGGGTCATCGGCTTCGCTATACTAGAGAATCCCTCAATGAAGCGACGATAATAGCCAGCCAGACCTAAGAAACTGCGAATCTCAGACACATTTCTCGGTCGCTCCCAGTTCAAAACAGCGTCCACTTTACTGGGATCCACAGAAATGCCATCCGCTGAAATGACATGACCCAGAAATACCACGCGATCTAACCAAAACTCGCACTTGGAAAATTTCGCATACAACTGCTGCTCTCTAAACCTCTGAAGAACCATTTTCAAGTGCTCCTTGTGCTCCCTCGGAGTCTTCGAGTAAACCAAGATGTCGTCAATAAACACAATCACAAACTGGTCTATGAACTCTCTAAAAACCCGGTTCATCAGATCCATAAAGACTGCAGGCGCGTTGGTCAACCCAAACGGCATCACCAAAAACTCAAAATGTCCGTACCTCGTACGAAACGCAGTCTTCGCGACATCTTGTTCCCTCACCCTGAGCTGATGGTACCCTGAACGAAGATCAATCTTTGAATACACCGCAGAACCTTGCAACTGATCAAACAGATCATCGATTCTCGGCAACGGGTACTTGTTCTTGACAGTGGCTTTATTCATTTGGAGAAAATCAATGCACATCCACATTGAGCCATCCTTCTTCTTCACGAACAAGATGGGCGCTCCCCAAGGTGACATACTAGGGCGAATAAAACCTTTCTCCAGCAAATCATCTAACTGTACCTTGAGTTCTCTCAACTCCACAGGCGCCAGACGATACGGGGCACGAGAAATCGGAGCTGTGCCAGGCACAACTCTATGCAGAAGTCTATCTCCCGCCTCGGAGGAAAACCAGGAATCTCCTCCGGAAACACGTCGGGGAAGTGTCGCACCATGGGAACGTCACTAAGCTGAACACTGGAAGAAGAAGACGCATCCAAAGCGTAGATCATAAAGCCAGCATTTCCCAAAGACAACAAACTAAACATCTCCATCGCGGAAACCAACGGAATCTTTGATCGCGAATCCTGGCCGTAGAAGTCCCACTTCTCGCCAGACAAAGGCCTAAAGCGCACAATCCCATGGAAGCAGTCCACGGAGGCCCTATAGTTGGATAGCACATCCATTCCAACTATGAAATCGAAATCCCAAAGCATCAAACGGATCAAGTTCGCTAACAAAACATGCTCACCAAACCGCAACACACCATTCAACAAAACCTCCTGGGAGAACAGGCTCATACCACCAGGGGTAGAAACAGAAACAGCGTCGCGCAAAGGGACGGTAAACAGACCATGCTCAACAACAAACGAATCAGAAATAAACGAATGCGATGCACCGGTGTCAAACAACACACGAGCAGGAAAGTCAAAGACAAGACATGTACCTCCAATCACCCGGCTCGGTGTCTCCTCGGCATGCTCCCTCGTGATGGCGTTAACCTGAGCATGCTGGGGTCCTGGGAAGAAAGGCTGAGACGACTGCCCAAAGCCCGAAGGGCCAGGCTGCTGAAACGGTCTAAATGGAGTCTCACCCATGCGGGGCTGCTGAAACTGCTGAGAACGGCCCCTAGACTGACCCCCACGACCCTGAGGCTGGGCCGCGGTCTGCTGTGATCCAGCTGACGGACACACTCTCGCAAAATGCCCGTACTGACCACAAAGGTTGCAGGAGCCCTGCACACCTACACACTGCGTGGAAGGATGCTTTCCACCGCAAAAGCCACAAAACTCAGTCCGAGATCCACTGCTACTCGAACTGCCTGAACCGAAAGACCCTGAACCAGACTTTTTCTTGAATTGCTGACCGTGGGATCGAAATCTATGGCGGTCGGACGTCTGAGCCACCTGATGCTGCTGCTGGGGATAATGAGCGGACTGAGAACTCTGAGACGACTGAGCTCCCTGACCAACAGGTCTACCACCCTGCAATGCCTGCGCTACCTGCGCTCTACGCGTACGACGGCTCCTCATGTCCTCCTCAATGTTGATAGCACTATCAACGGCCTCAGCATATGACTTGGGCTTGCTCGTCAAAATACTCTGGTACAACTCTTCATTCAAGCCCTCCACGAATCTGGTACTCTTGGCCCTCTCCCGGCCAGCAACATGCGGAACGTAAGCCAACAACGCAGAAAACTTGCGAGCATACTCGCGCACAGTCATCGAGCCCTTCTCCAAAAACTCAAACTCCCGCTCACGGGCAGCCACATACGAATCGGGGATATACTCCTGCATGAAGGTCTCACAGAAACTGTCCCAAGTGATACCAACTCCAGTCTCCACTAAGGTACTAGACGCACCTCGCCACCAACGCTCTGCGGCCTTCCTCAGCAACAAGGTCACTAACCTCAACCAGAGTCCATCGTCATACTGAGCCCTATCAAAAAGATGAATGACGTTATGGAGCCACGAATCAGCATCCTCACTCGACTCGTCGCCATTAAAGACAGGAGGGTTCATCCTCTGAAAACGAGCTATAACAACATCCATTCTCTCCACCGGAGCCGGCGGAGCCTCAGCTTCCCCTTCTTCGCTACTCTCATGAGTATGACTAGGAGCACTATACTGATCCTCGTTCTGACCTCCTGACTCCTGGAACTGCCCCCTACCTCTACCACGACGTCTAGGCGGCATCTAAAATACACTCAACAGGATAAGGAAAAACAGAACAGATACAGCATAGAAAGCATATAACATACATATGAAGCACGTAAGTCACATAAGTCAAGCACATGCAACACACAACACTGTGCCTAGACTCAAGTGTGATCAAAGAAATTGAGCTTATCCCAGCTTAAGCTCTGATACCAAAAATGTCAGGCCTCGTGCTCTAAACAGAGTAAAAACCCAAACACATGCGGAAGCTTAACAAAAAGTGGGTAAAATTTTCGCATTTAGGCCCGACGGTTTAAAACATATAATTTAAAATAGAACAATACTCAAAATAAGTTCCCAGTTTACAAACTAACAAAAGCAAGTATAGCATCAATACAAATAAACGTATCAGACTCCACATCAGAATACAACAACGAAGCACAGGGCTGTTGGGTTGGATCCAGACTGATACATACATATATGCTATACGCTACTGGGACACTCAACCACCTCCTGGGGCACCACCAGCTGGGTTATAGAATACAACAACGAAGCACAGGGCTGTTGGGTTGGATCCGGATCCGCACCCCGGCAGGCAGCGGAAGAACAAAAATTAACCGGGATGCGATCAATACGAATAATCAAACAGTCATATGTATCGACATACATAGGGTGTTTCAACGAGTTACCTGTCTGGCACTTGTGCCTGGCTCCAACCGGTGTTTCAAGAACCCGGCGCTTCTCGGTTGATTGCGGTAG
>KQ989606.1:5780-21165 GCA_001598015.1 Dorcoceras hygrometricum | reverse complement strand
ATACACAGCGACTATTAGATGTGTTTCATGATAGCCGTCATACCCACTATCACATCTAACATACGCTTTAGTGTAATCTAGGTCTTTACTCAACACAATTGTAAATCATTACACACATAATGAAAGTAAAGAATGCCATATAAAAGAATGCGAATATCATATATAAAGATCGTTTGTACAAGAGTCGGCCTTATCCTCATTTTGACGGCCCAATCGACTAGGAACATGTTTAGAATACACAGCGACTATTAGATGTGTTTCATGATAGCCGTCATACCCACTATCACATCTAACATACGCTTTAGTGTAATCTAGGTCTTTACTCAACACAATTGTAAATCATTACACACATAATGAAAGTAAAGAATGCCATATAAAAGAATGCGAATATCATATATAAAGATCGTTTGTACAAGAGTCAATGAAAACCCACACGCCACAAGTTGGCTAGTTGGGCATCTACTCTAACAAGGGCATCTCCCTGGCTACTAGACTGATACATATATATATATATGCTATATGCTACTGGGACACTCAACCACCTCCTGGGGCACCGCCAGCTGGGTTATCACATCGACCAGCTGTATGACCTGGACAACACAACAGGCAACAAACAAACCAAGCCCCAGAGGGACATGGGGTCAAACCCCAGTACGAAGAGCAACTATAAATCAGTAGTAAACAGCAAGAATAAAATGCAGATGCTATGCATGAGATGCTGGACAATAACAAACGACTCCAACCGAAAGGAAGTCAAGGAACACAATGCACAGCTCAACTGGATCTGCAACAACGGTGGCCACTGGGTGTGTTCCAAGTGTGGTAATGAGCCACTCGCCGGGACACAACACCCGAATACCAGATGCATCAAACAACTCGACCTGCGGTTTCCCAACCTATGAACTGTGGTAGTTAACCACTCGGCGCATAGGGGCTAACATAACCCAGCAGGGAGATGAGAGTGCGGTATTGCCGCTCGCCCTCGCATCCTGGTAAGGAACAGAGCAAGAACAACTAAGCAATGGCTGCAAAAGATGAAATGAGATGCTAATATGTGTATGAAACATGCTGGACAATAACAAGCAGAATCATATGCGCAACAGCCAATGCACAACACAATAAACACAGCCATCTCATAAAACAATGCCTCACAAAGCATCAAAGCACGACAGCCAACAAATCAGCAACTACCATTTTACCCAAGCCATGCCTACGCTGCATTTACAAGCTCAACCCGTACCTTAATTTCCTCAAAGAACTTAGCAAGTCACGGCCTGCACAAATCTGCCAAAATACACGGTACACATATTTCAGAGAAATGCTACAAATCTCACGGCATCCCACAAAAACTCACGGCCAGAATCTCATACCTATAACCAACGCTCAATACTACCCAAACAACTCAACAGGAAGCTTAATCCAAGGATGGGAACAAGATTTCAAAGTTAAATCGAAAAGCTACCTGCAACTACGAAACGCACAAAAGAAAACAGCAGCTTCGAGCTTTCAATCCAGCCAACTATAGCTTCCTAAATGGGTACGAGATAAAAGAGCTTTCCAAGAGGAGTCCAACGCTACCTCTAACGTGAAAAACGGTGGCCGGAATCGACGGGAAACTACCGGAGAAGCTCACGGTGAATAGTAGTCGAGGGTTTGGAAAACAGAGAACGAAGATAAGAAATATTTGCTAAGTATGGATTCTGTTTTCTCAATAATTGAAGGCCAAAGCTTCCAATATATACACGCGAGAAGTCTAGATAAAATTCCCACCGACAGAAACAGCTTTCACGAGCAAAGCGCGCTAAAATGTTCAGAAGCCACGGTGAAATCTGGAAAATTAAACGCTGGAATCTGGAACCAAAACACGCTAAAAGCTGGTCGCTAATCTTGGGCAAAACTACGGTGAAATCTGGTCAAGCGAACACAAAATATACAAAACAGATCTCACAACACTGGCGCGCTAAACCAACAATCAAAACCACGGTGAAATCTGGAACATTCGAGCGTCAACTAACAAAACAGATCTTTCCTCTAGCGCTCACTAAACGGCGTCGCACCATACCAAACACGCGAAGAAGATTTCACAAACAGATCTTAACGCTAAACACAAAACCAGCTCTCCTAAACGACAATGCATAAAAGCCTCTCGCTACAAAACACGCGGCAACATTAAACGCCCAGATTTCACAACTTCAAACAGATCTCTCGAACCAGCAACGCTTATGTCATCCACACAACGATAACACACGATGCTGACGTCATCAAATCTGCTACCAGATTTCACCAAAATTTAGAAAATCTCAAAATTTCCAGAATTGTTCCAAATGTGATTCCCGACCCGAAAATGCAACCCAAACATTCAAAATGAAATCTGAATCACCAGAAATCACTAAAAACCCGATTCATTCCACAATTAATCCTTAATACAATTTCCAGGTCTCATAGTTTTCTTTGATTGGATGTTTGCACTCTGTTAGTACAATTAACCGGTGCAGAGATATTATCGTCCCCCTTGTAGATATCGAGGAAATTCCAACAGGATTTCGAGGATTATTTCAGAATGGTCTAAATACCAATAGTTTTGTTACATTTTTGAATGATTTTGTTGAACAGCCTGAGGAACAGGTTTTTCCAGAAGCAGAGTCTTTTTCTTCTGATGATTCGACAGTTTATCGTTCTCCTTCTCAAGATGAAGAACCCAGTCTACAAACCACACTCGCTGTAGATATTACATCAGTCCCTACAGATTCTGTTATCCTTTTTCCGCGAAATTCAGATATCTCCTTGCCCTCTCCACATCAGAGTCCTTCTACTGATTTTTCAATGCATTTTGATACAGACGACATTCCTTTGGGTACTGAAACAGCTGTTGAACAGATACTCTTGCCTACTACTGCTGCTCCTGCTACAGATCTCAATGAACAGTTTGCTCAGCTACTGGCTTCTATTTCCCAGCTATCTATTAAGCGGATGAAGACTCAAAGCAGCATTGGCAACCTCCAGAACCATATCTTATCAAGAATCGACGATCTTGAGAAAGCCTCTGCCAACGCTCGTACTCAAAAGATCAAGACCTTCGAGGTCACTTTAAAAGCGTTCGCCAGGAGGTCCAAATTCAAAAAACTGCCTTATCTTTGAAGTACTTGAATTTAAGAAAGGCGTTAGAGCTCAAAGTGGCATTTTCACGACTGAATTGGCTGATATTCATAAAGAGATCAGAGATATATCTAAGGAATTCGACGATAAACTGGCTGCCATTAGCAATTATTTACTTGAATTCCGTGTGGAAACACAGGAACAATATGCTACCCTTAGTGCTAATCTTGCTGAACTTATGGCCTTTGTCACTAGGGGTCGTGATGACAAAAAGGGGGAAGTGGGTTGTAACATTCCGAAATTCGGATTACGTAGAAATGAGTGCATGACTAGGGGAAAAATATTTTTAGATGATTACGTACCTTATCATGTGATTTATTTATGATTTTATGCTGCATGGTATGTATGTGCTATTTTTTCAGCCTTCTTGAGCTACGGACACGTGGACGAGATTAGGGTCGACCGGAATGAAAATAAATTGAGATTTGAAGTTATGGGAATTTTTAGAACGAATTTATTTCATTTTAAGCAACAATTTCTGAAAATTTGGATTTTTATAATTATTTTGGAGAGGAACCCGTTTTTCGCCTATACGAGCTGGTATATTGAGTTTTAAGGCATTTTAAATTTTGAGGAGGCCTATATTTCGAAATTATGCATCCATTTAAAGCCCAAATCTAAGTTTTAAACACCTTTTTAATTTATTAGAGGGGCAAGCTTGTATTTTCTAAATTTAAATTAGTAGGGGTCATAATGGGCACTTTAATTATTTCTTAAACACTAGTTAAACATAACCTAGCCTCCTCTACACACACACCAGCCGTCCCCCTCCCTCACAAGCACACAAATTTTGAAACCAATCACCGATTAAAGGAGCTTGGTGATCCAAGGCCGGTTGCGCCCCGATCTCGCGTCTACAACGTCCGTACCTCGCAGATCAACGTTTTTTTCAACCCAGGCATGTGATATCAATCCCTTTTCTCATAATTTAAATCATAATAATCTGTTTTTAGGAAAATTATGCATGAATTCGTGGTGAATATTTCAGATCTATACATCTATGATCATATCTCATGCATGCACTTCACGTTTCTTGACATGTTTCGCTTCCTTCTTTTAAGACTTCGGGCAGGGAAATTTCCAGGGGTATTGGCTCAGTTCTAGGGGTTCCTAGGAGACTCATGGTGGTCTAGATCGAGGTAGGAAGGTGGCTAAGTGGTCGGGTGAACCAGGGAAAGCCATAGAGGTCGAGGTGACGCGTCGCACTGCGTGGCTGATGCGCCAACTTCGCTCGATCATTTCTCCCTGGTTAGCCCACTGTTTGAGCCAAGGTTGGTCTCATTAGAACCGCCTGGACCTGGGGGTGGTCCATCTGGAAGGGATCTGGTAGTGGTGGCCGGAGCAGGGATAACGATCTTGAATACTGGACGCTGCTTGCTTGCACCGCTGGTGTGTGCGTGTGTGTGTCCGGTTTAGGGTATACTTTTGGATGGGTTCGGTTCAATTGAACCGGCTGGTTTGGTTGGACCGGATCTATTCATCGAGTCTCGAGTCAAATGTTTTAAAACCGGTCCAAGTTATTTTATTTAGGGACCTGTTATTTTAATTAATGTGTCAAAGGTCCAATTTTAAGGAAATTAGCCAGAAGTCAAAATTGAGTCAAACTTTTTTAAATAATTTAATTTATGTCTAATTTTATGTTTTTAGTCAAAATTAGGGCTTTAGGATTTTCATTGGAGTCAAAATCGATTTTTTGGAATTTAATTTGGTCAAAATCGGTATTTTGGTCAAAATCGACTTTTGAGGTCAAAATTGATGTAAATTGCTTTTAAAGGTCAAAATTGATTTTTATAAATCCCAAAATGATTTTTAGAAGTCAAAATGAATTTTAATTTGGTCAAAATTAGCCTTGATTTTTATAAGTCATTATTTAATTATAATCAGTAAAAATGGGAAAAGACGGTGAACATTTGTTTCATCGGCCGAGTTTGGAGCGACGTTTGGTCTAGTTGTAGTGAGCCAAGCCTCTGGATCAATCCCTGACCGAAGTAGAAAAAATGTAGAAGCCCGTAAAGATATAATTAATCATATATGTAGTATACTATGTATGAAAATGTTTTAAAGGAAAGGATTAATTATACACTAATTGACTAAGCTTTTAAATTGCATGATTTTAAGAAAATTCACGTATCATGAGATTTTATGAAATGATCAGGCATGTTATTTTTATGTAAAAACCCTAGGAATTGAAGTGATGTGGCAAAGTCTACGATGGGAGTTAACCGGGTAGCCGGGCCCGGGGATCTCCTGTCTTCAGGATTTCAGGATTTGAGGATTTCAGGATCGATGGATCCTCGAGTAACATCGGGGTGAAGTGGCATTTTTCAGGAGGTGTGACATATAGGGATCTCGAGGTAAGGTCGGGTGAACCACACCGTCACGTACGTTGGTTATTACGACTGATCAGTCACACGTTGCTCACATTCACGGATATGACTCATACGCCTTCTTTTCAGGATACGATATGCCATGACTTATATTATATATGATATGTTATGTTATGATTACAGGATGAAATGTTTTAATATCATGCATGCATTCACTCTTTTACGCTATTTTAATTACAGCATGTGTTGGCATGCGATTTTATTAGTATGTACTTTGCTATGTATTACGATAGAGCATGCTGAGCCTCTAGGCTCACTAGGTTTAAATGGTGCAGGTGATGATCCTGTCCATGAGTATATCCCGACTGGCGGTGAGGACCTCTGAGCGCCTGTCGCAGCAGTACCCCGTGACCGCCTTTATGGTTCAGTTTTGTCATGTTGCAGTAGTACTAGTTTTTAAACTTGTTGGCTTTCAGTATTATTTTTACTTGATGATTTTACGATGTTGGATGCTTTTAACGTTTTTAAATATTCGTTTATTTATGCCTGCAGTATTTTGAGAAAATGATTTAGAAAATGTTTTAAAAGGGAACGAGCCATACCTTAAGTTTATGCTTCCGCACATGTTTAAATAAATAAAAAAAAATTTCTAGACTCTGGTTCGTTTCATGGGTAGCATCCATGGCCGAGGTCAGCCTCCTCCTGAAGATAAAAGTAAACCTGGATCTGGAGATGGTGGTAGTAGTGATAGCAGAAGTGAGCCTTCACGAAAAAGAGGAAGCAGTGGATCTAAGCAGAGTGATTGGAGATATTGGATAAATGGATAGATCTGGATTGTTGCAAGTTTTTAGTTTTTAGTCTTTTGTACAAATATTTTGTACCGTGCCTCTTATTGAATATATAGCAGACTTGGAGCAAATTACTTTTGTTTCGTTTAAGTCAAAGGCTGCTAAGTTTTGTCATCACCAAAAAGGGGGAAATTGGTAAGATAAAATTTATACGTTTTGGTGATAACACAATAAGACTGAAAACTGATCATAAGTATTCGCAACAGACAAAAGAAGGAAACATTTCAGATTCACTGACGTCATGCCATTAAGTTGAATATTTCAGTTTCAAGAACTCGGAGTTAAGTTGTATTGAAATATGAGTTGACTTTTCGGGTCATTTGAGTAATCGGTGTTATCAGCAATCGGGAAAGTCTTTTTGAGGGGATTCAGACTTGACTCAGAAGCTACAGTAAGAGATCTGATTTAGAGCAAAGTATATTCAGACTTCAGTTATTGAGTTGAAGATTTTAGATCCGAGTGATATATTCAGATTTCAGGTATAAGGTTGAAGCTTTCGAATCAGATTCCAGCATTTGGATCAGTTGAATAATCGGGTTGGTTAATTCAGATATCGGGTCAGGTTTTTAGAGTCGAAAGGATTCATACATGATTCAGATGTCTCAGTAACATATTCCGTTATATTGACTCAGGAGGTATTATTCGGATTTGAGAGTATAAACAGACTCTACTCAAGTTACTTCAGATATCAGCATTTCAGATATCGTTACAGAGCAAGCAGAGTACATCAGATTTGAGGTTATCAGAATTGTTTGATTCAGACTTAGAAACACTGTACTTTCAGAAGTCTCTAACATCTCAGACATGACAGAGTAACGGCGATATTTCAGATATGATTAAGATACATAAAGAGAGTGACTTTCAGCTTTCTATATTGAGAAAGATGTGAGCTTCGAATATATTCTGATGTAATCAATAGTTATTGTAACGCTCCGAAATCCAGATTACATGAGAATGAGTGCTTGACTATGGGGAAAATATTTTTAGATGATTAAATGCCATTTTATATGATTTATTTATGATTTTATGCTGCATGATATGCATGTGTTATTTTTCGGCCTGCTTGAGCTACGGACCGTGGACGAGATTAGGGTCGATCGGAAAGAAAATAATTTGAGATTTTAAGTTATGGGATATTAAGAATGATTTTTATTTTATTTTAAGCAACAATTTCAGAAAATTTAGATTTTTTACAATTATTTTGGAGGGGAACCCGTTTTTTGCCTATACGGGCTGGCATATTGAGTCTTAAGGCATTTTAAATTATAAGAAGGCCTAGATTTCGAAATTTTATAACCATTAAAGCCCAAGTATGAGTTTTAAACACCTTTTGATTTAATTAGAGGGCAAACTTGTACCCTTTTTAATTTAAATCCATAGGGGTCATTATTGGCACTTTCATTAATTATTAATCACAAATTTAAACACACCCTAGCCTCCATCTGATGTACCAGGCATCTTCTCCCCACCCTTAGCACACAAAATTTCTAAAATAATCAGCCTTTGAAGGATCTTGGTGATCCATAGCCGGTTGCGCCCCGATCTCGCACCTACAACGTCCGTACCTCGCAGATCAATGTTTCTTCAACCCAGGCATGTGATATCAATTCTCTTGCTCACCATTTAAATCATAATAACCTATTTTATGAAAATTATGCATGAATTTTGTGTGTATGCCTCGGATCTAGACAGCTATGTTCACGTCTTATGTATGTCTCATGTTGCATCTCATGGTTTTGATGATTTTCTCGCATGGCTTTGGTTTGGGGGGATGCCTAAGGGACTTGGATCAGTATCAAGTGGTTCAAGGGGTCCTAAAGAGGGCTAGAATGGGTCCATAGGTAGGAAATAACGATCGAACCAACGGCTGCATGCAAAACACCTTCTGCTGTGTGTTCTGCGGCCGCGCGGTATGTCGCCTTCACCAGGATCGTGCTCTCTCGTGCGACCATGGTTGGGTCTGAGGCTGGTCAGGTTATGACCGGATGGACCTGGGGGTGGTCCAGACGGAAGGGCTCCGGCAGTTGTGGCCGGAGCAGGGAGAACGGTCGTGCGAAGTGGCTGATGGTCGCGGCTGCGCGTGAGGGTGTGTGTGTGATTTTCCGTTTAGGGCTTAATTTCGCTATGGGTCGGTCTAACTGAACCGGTTTGGCTGGTTCAGTTGGACCGGATTGGTTCATTTAGTCTCGAGTCAAATATTTTAAAATGGGGTCAAGTTATTTTAATTATGGACCTGTTATTTTAATTAATGTGTCAAAGACCCAATTTTAAAGAAATTAGCCAGAAGGTCAAAATTGAGTCAAACCTTTTAAATAATTTAAGTTATGTTTAATTTTAAGTGTTTAGTCAAAATTAGGGCCTTTGGTATTTTATTGGAGTTAAAACCAATTTTTGGGATTTAATTTGGTCAAAATCAGTCTTTTGGTCAAATCGGCTTTCGAGGTCAAAATTGATTTAAATTGACTTTAAAGGTCAAAATAGATTATAATAAGTCCCAAATTAATTTTTAGAATTCAAGTTTTTTTTAATTAGTCCCTTTTAGTCTTGATTTTAAGAAATAAAAAATTTAAAGAAATTAGGCAAAAATGGGATAAAGCGGTGAACATTCGTTTCATCGGCTGAGTTAGAGCGATGTGTGGTCTAGAAGTGGTGAGCCTGGCCCCAGAATCAATCCTTGACCGAAATAGAAAAATGTAGAAGCCCGTAAGTATATATTTAATTTTATATGTAGTATTTTTATGTACGTAATGTTTTAAAGAAAACGATTAAATATACCTTAACGGGCTACACTTTTAAATTGCATGATTTTAAGGAATTCACGTAACATGAGATTTTATGAAACAATCAGGCATGTCCTTTTTAAGTTAAAAATCCGAGGAATTGAAGTGATGTGGCAAGTCTACGATGGGAGTTAACCAGGTAGCCGGGCCCTGGGATCTCCTGTTTTTAGGAATGATTTCAGGATTTCAGGACCTATGGATTCTCGTGTAACAGCAGGGTGAAGTGGCAGTTTTCAGGAGATGTGACATATAGGGATCTCGGGGTAAGGTCGGGTGAACAACACCGCCGCGTACGTTGGTTATTACGACTGATCAGTCACACGCTGCTCCCATTCACTGATATGACTCATATGTTTTCTATTCAGGTTATGACATGTTATGATATGATTACATGATGAAATGTTTTAAGATCATGCACGCATCCATGTCTTTTACGTTATTTTAATTATAGTATGTGCTTGCATGTGATGTTATTAGTATGTACTTCGTTATGCATTACGATAGAGCATGATGAGCTTCTAGGCTCACTAGGTTTAAATGGTGCAGGTGATGATCATGTTGATGAGTTCATTCCGACTGGCGGTGATGATCTCTGAGCGCCGATTGCAGCAGTACCCCGTGACCGCCTTTATGATTCAGTTTTGTCATGTTGCAGTTTAGATACTGGTTTTTAAACATGTTGGCTTTCAATATTTTTTTTACTCGATGATTTTACGATGTTGGATGTTTGACGTTTTTAAATATTTCTTTATTTAAGCTTAAGGTATTTTGATAAAATAATTTAGAAATTGTTTTAGAAGGGAACGAGCCATATTTAAGGTTAATGCTTCCGCAAATGTTTTTTTTTAAAAAAAATTTTAGAGTCTGGTTCGTTACATTTGTTTTAGGAGAATCAATGGTCATGATTTAATCATATAAAATCCTTGAATTAAGGAGACAGAATCAGAGATATTTTGGGTAAAATTGCACAGTACGCAAAATGCTTGATACGATGATTACCCGCTTTGGAATCTAAGTCAATTTAGCCCTGACAAGCGCACTTTACCTTTTTCATGGTATTAATGGAGCATTAAATGCTATGATACGATGAAGATATTCAAAGGAGCTTTTCTCTACTGGCTACATTTATTGACCGTTGAAGACAAAGAGTATAAAAGGCTGAAGAATTCAAATGAAGAAGTCTTCTGCTCCTCTCCTCTATCAGTGATTCACAACGCTTATTTGTCATCAAAAATCTCTCAAATACTCACTGGAACCTTTCATTGCAGAAATATTCTAAGTCCAGTATTACAACTCGAAGAACAGTCAAGTTCAGCCTTCATTGTTTTAACCTTCGAGTTATCTTCTGGTTTACATTTGTAACCAGTTCTTGTTGATAAAAGAACCAGAAGATCTACAGTACTCAATAGCATCGTGTTTCATTGTAATATTAATCTTTGAGTCTGTAACGAACTTGCTGTGTGAAGCAGTTCGAAAGAGTTACATTGACTGTATTCAGCAGTTGTATCTGCTTATAGTTGAAGTTGCTAGGATTTCATCTTGAGCGAGGCTCCGTGACTGGGTGTAGACAGAAGCTGTGTGCATCAAATTCTTCTAGTGGAACCTTCCTGCAAACGAATAAGGGGAGACGTAGGATTTTTAGATCCGAACATCCATAAACAAACTCTGAACCTTGCACTTTTGCTTTATTGCATCGCATTTACATTTATACTGTTCACTGGTTGATCGACTTCTTTCCGCACATTTATTGTTAGTCGAGAAATCATATTTCAAACTGAGATACCTCATATCTGGTAACACAGATGTTGGGGAACCGCGACGGATCCGGATCACGCCTCCCGACGAGGCAGCGGAAGAACAAAAAATTTGCCGGGAGACGATCAATACAATTAAATAATCAAACAAGCTATGACATTCATAGGGCGTTTATCGGGGTTACCTTTCTGGCAACTCGTGCCTGGCTCCGACCAGTTTCGCAAGGAAACCGGCACTTCACGGTAGGCGGCGGTAGATAACGTCAATCAGGTCCACGACCGGATACGAGACTCCTTCGTCAGCCTGCACTAGAAGGCCTGACGAGATCGGCGCGGACGGATTCCCCTCGAAAGATTGGCCGGAACAATTTCCGGTGACTCGAAGCGGCGGTGGCGGCGGCGGCGGCTTGTTTAGAGAGGAGGGGGGCGGCGGCCACTTGCTAGGGTTAGGGTTTGAAAAGTGTAATTGAGTTGTCTAGTGTGTTGATTAAAGCCTAAGTCTATATTAAATAGACTTAGTGATGGACTTGGACCGGCCTAACGGGCCCGGGTCCAACGGATGAACATACCGTGACTTCATCGCAACTCCGATCGTCGATCAGATCGGACAGATCGACTCAGTTTCCAAAACTGAATACTATGAATAGACTTAGTGATGGACTTGGACCGGCCTAACGGGCCCGGGTCCAACGGATGAACATACCGTGACTTCATCGCAACTCCGATCGTCGATCAGATCGGACAGATCGACTCAGTTTCCAAAACTGAATACTATGATCTGAAAAATCATTTTTCAAAACCCAGTGCAAAATGACCGTTTTGCCCCTCAACATCGGCAAATCACAATTTGACCCCTGTTGACTTTTAGGAAGTCGCACTCCCCAAAATCCTCTTATAATGCTCAACACATTGAGCTCAGTATCCGTGCGGGAATCTCGAATCCAGTACTTGTGTGACCCTCAATGGTTCAGGGATACAGCTAGCCGTGGGCCCACAACCATTGTGGCTCCGGAATCACAATTCCGGACTTGCCCATCGGATCATGGTAATAGCGTCTAGCAACATCGCACCATGATCCCCTAGGTATCACTGATAGTTCCTGCAAAAACCAATTGGTCGTGGTTAGCGTACAGTACGGTCCTTTCAATCCATATATCCCGATCAGATCAACGACCATTGGTAAATCGAGAGTCGTCTCACCCAATCCCACCGCCTAATGACCCAAAGTGAGTCGGCAAACGAGTCAAAGTGAGACGCCTATCATGTAGAGTCTCAATGACGTTTCGAGTCGTGAGGACTAATCAGTACAACCAAGACCTCGGACTTATCCACTCGACAAATGGTAACCACTTGGAAAGTCCGAACGAGGGTAGTTCGATAGATCACCAGGTCACTATCTATCTGCATGCTCAGAACATCACAATGTTCCCTACCAATAAAACATTGTACTTCGCATCGCAGATACTAGTCTCTAGCTCAGGCGGCCTTATCCTCATTTTGACGGCCCGATCGACTAGGAACATGTTCAGAATACACAGTGACTATTAGATGTGTTTCATGATAGCCGTCATTCCCACTATCACATCTAACATACACTTTAGTGCATTCTAGGTCTTTACTCAACGCAATTTTTAATCATCATACAACACAATGAAAGTAAAGAATACCATATAAATAAATGCGAATATCATATATAAAGATTGTTTCATACAAGAGTCTATAAACCCACACGCCACAAGTTGGCTAGTTGGGCATCTACTCTAACAATCTCCCACTTGCCCTAAAGCCAACTACTCATCAGACGCAGTCCCATTGTTTCGTGATGTTTTTCAAACAATGGTCCAGGCAAGGGCTTCGTAAGTGGATCAGCAACGTTGTCCGCAGAGGCGACTCTCTCAACTGCTATGTCACCTCTAGCCACAATATCCCGGATTATGTGGTATTTCCTCAGTATGTGTTTGGATCATTGGTGAGACCTAGGCTCCTTTGCTTGCACAACGGCACCCATGTTGTCGCAGTACACCGGGACTGGACCAACTCCATTAGGAATGAGGCCCAACTCTTGGACGAAATTCCTTATCCAAACGGCCTCCTTAGCAGCAGCTGATGCTGCGATGTACTCAGCCTCAGTGGTTGAATTCGCGATGGTGTCTTGCTTGGAACTCTTCCTCTAGCCACAATATCCCGGATTATGTGGTATTTCCTCAGTATGTGTTTGGATCATTGGTGAGACCTAGGCTCCTTTGCTTGCACAACGGCACCCATGTTGTCGCAGTACACCGGGACTGGACCAACTCCATTAGGAATGAGGCCCAACTCTTGGACGAAATTCCTTATCCAAACGGCCTCCTTAGCAGCAGCTGATGCTGCGATGTACTCAGCCTCAGTGGTTGAATTCGCGATGGTGTCTTGCTTGGAACTCTTCCAAGAGACAGCACCACCATTGAGCATGAATACAAATCCAGAGGTTTATTTCGAATCATCCACGTCACACAGGTAGCTAGAATCAGTGTAGCCTTCCAGTTTCAGTTCACCACCCCCATAGACCATGAACATATTCTTAGTCCTTCGTAAGTACTTAAGAATATCCTTCACAGCCTTCCAATGCAATTGGCCGGGGTTGGCAGGGTAGCGGCTCGTGACACTCAGAGTATATGCGACATCCGGTCTAGTCGAGATCATGCCATACATAATACTACCTATTGCCGAGGCATAAGGCACACGTGTCATACTCTCTATCTCGTCATCAGTCTTCGGACACATAGACTTAGATAGAGTGACCCCGTGGCACATAGGTATGTGTCCTCTCTTGGACTCTTCCATAGAGAACCTCTTAAGTATGGTATCGATGTAGGTAGCTTGGATGAGTCCGAGCATCCGTTTAGATCTATCCCGATAGATCTGTATTCCAAGAATATAGGATGCTTCACCCATGTCCTTCATCGAAAATCTACTAGACAACCATACTTTAGTTGACTGCAGCATTCCTACATCATTCCCAATGAGCAGAATGTCATCAACGTAAAGTACGAGGAACGTCACAGCGCTTTTAACTACATTCTTGTAAACACATGGCTCCTCGGGATTCTTGATGAAACCAAATTCCTTAATTGTTTCATCGAATCTCAGGTTCCAACTTTGCGATGCTTGTTTGAGACCGTAGATCGATCTCTGAAGCTTTCATACCTTATGCTCGCTTCCAACAGATGTGAAACCCTCAGTCTGCGTCATATAGATCTCTTCCTTAATGTTTCCATTAAGGAACGTAGTTTTCACATCCATTTGCCATATCTCATAGTCGTACCATGCGGCTATGGCTAACAAGATTCTAATTGACTTGAACATTGCGACTGGCGAGAAGGTTTCATCATAGTCAACACCTTGCCTTTGAGTGTAACCTTTCGCGACCAGTCGTTCCTTGTAGGTCATTACCTTACCATCAGGACCAAGTTTCCTCTTGTATACCCATTTGCACCCAATAGGAACAATTCCTTCGGGAGGATTAACAAGAGTCCAAACTTGGTTAGCATGCATTGAGTCAAACTCAGACTGCATTTCATCAAGCCACAAATTAGAATCAGCATCGGAAATTGCCTCCTTGAAAGTTCTTGGATCAGATCCAACAATTTGATCACTTTGATCATCTTCAAGGAGAAAACCATATCTCTCAGGAGCCCTAGGAACCCTTTCGGATCTCCTAGGTGCGACCATTTCTGGTATTGGCTCTGTAGGTGCAGGAGACTCACCTGGTACTTCGATTGGATCTCGAACCTCTTCGAGTTCTACTATTTTGCCCTTTCTATCAAGTAGAAATTCCCTTTCCACAAAGGTGGCATTCCTAGAAACAAACACCTTTGTTTCCCTGGGATAGTAGAAGTAGTATCCAATGGAATTCTTTGGATACCCAATGAAGTAGCATAAGATGGATCTCGTATCCAGCTTATCTCCCACTGTCTGCTTCACGTAAGCAGGACATCCCCAAATCCTCATGTATGAGTACTTGGGTGGTTTGCCCATCCATATCTCATATGGAGTCTTATCCACTGTCTTGGTGTGGACATTGTTCAACAACATTACCGCCGTTTCAAGCGCATAGCCCCAAAACGAGGTAGGAAGTTTAGTGAAGCTCATCATAGATCGAACCATGTCCAACAAGGTCCGATTACGATGCTACGCTACACAATTGAGTTGTGGTGTGGCCGGAGGGGTCCACTGTGTTGGGTTGTCGATCCGGATCCGCACCCCGGCAGGCAGCGGAAGAACAAAATTTGACCGGGATGCGATCAATACGAATAATCAAAACAGATATATGTATCAACATACATAGGGTGTTTAGCAGGTCACCTGTCTGGCACTTGTGCCTGGCTCCAACCGGTGTTTCAAGAACCCGGCGCTTCTCGGTTGATTGCGGTAGATTCGTCAATCCGGTCCACGACCAGACTCGAGGCTCCTTCGTCAGACTGCACTAGAAGTCCTGACGAGATCAGCACGATCGGATTCTCCACGAAAAACTAGGCCGG
>KQ989605.1:20216-66499 GCA_001598015.1 Dorcoceras hygrometricum | reverse complement strand
CCTGTGCCCGTCCGAGTTGACTATGTAGTTGAGTAAGCTAAGCTGTGTTGGAGCCCTCTTAGAGCAGGCTTGACTACTGTTTCCTGTGGCGAGATAGCATGGTGTGCTGTTGTTGACAAGAGACCAGCAGGAAGTCTTGGATCATTTCCTGAGGTTGGAAGAACTTGCAAGCATCTTTGGAGTCTCGATTTGCTAGGATAGCAGCTTACCTCCCCAACCAGATGGCCAATCTGAGCTGACCATGCTGATTTTGGAAGGCATACTGTGAGCAGTAGCGATGATTTTTGCTGGTGGTTAATAGAAATTCCTTGCTTTGGTAGAGTTGTGCACGCAGTTTTAGCTCCCAGTGATGTTCGGGGTGATGTCCATCGAGGTTTTCAAGGAAATAAGTGCATATTTGCTTTACCAATTGGAAGAGTTGAGGAAAAATCTGTAGCTCACCAAATTCTGTGCAGTAGGTGAAGTACCAAGAGGATCTGCTTTGATCCAGAACGAAGGTTGAGTGAGATATTCAAGCCAGTTTGTGGATATAAGGTATAGATCTTGGAGTTTTGGCTTGCTATCCGTGTCCTTTTTCCAAGTTTATCCTTCCAGCTGGTGTTGAGCTTGAGAATGTAGGGTTGATTAGCTCTTGGATCCGTCAGTCTGTGCAAGGGTATCCAAGCAGATGGGATTTGTGGCATGTGGGTTGCGGATGCTGTCTGAGTTGTTGTTGATACATGATGAATTTCATGTGGCTTAGCTGAGGAAGAACGAGCCAGATCCTCCCTTTGTACTGAGAGACTGATGAAATGAGCTGGACTAGACCCTAAGATATTATGATGGTCAGCGAGATCTTTGGACATGAAGGAGAAGCTAGTGGATCTTAAGGAAAATTTCAGCATTGAAGTTGATAATGTTGGGACATCCGCCTTCTTCGATATAAACGAATACCACCCAAGCGTGCGATTGTTTCTGAACTGTGGAACTACGAAAAAGTTAGGAGGAGATCATACCTTGGGTTTTGGTGCAGTGGAGAATTCTCTGATGTGAAGAGATTGCCTGAGCAGTGGCAACGTAGAGGTGGCAAGTGAAACCTCACTCAGTTGTGTATGCTGAGTCCTACCCGACGTAATGATGGTTGTTGTTGGATTCCAGTCTGTGCTGTGTTCTGTTCTGGTTTTGACAGACTGTTGATTTTGATTTCGAGGACGAAATATTAAGGTTGGAAGAGTGTGAGGATCGCAATTAGTCGAGATAATTAAGGGTCTAATCCGCTCGGATTAGTGGCTAACTAATCGGTATAGAACAGCTTAGGGAGCATCTGTTAAGATGGAACAGCTCGGACATGAGATGGTTCTAGAGTTGGTGCTAAGCTGATAGAAGACGTTGTTATTGTGGACAGATTAGGCGCAACCTGCTATGTAAGGACTGTGCGTGACAACAAGCTGTTTAGCAGAAGCAGTGTATTAGCAACAACTTGGAGGTGAACAGCTCAGAGATTTCCCTTGTGAGTGTAAGCTGGATTCAGCTTAGAGATGTTCTGGGTGCCCTGAGCAGAGGGACCAGATTACCGGTGCTGTGCAATTCTGGTTGGTGAAATCAGTTTGGGCGCAAGCTGGTGATGACGCATAGTTGGATGAAAGCTGTTAGTGAGGGTCAGTTCTGGTGAGAACTGATTGTATTCCTGAGTTGGAGTAGTGTGCGAGAGCTGTTAGCACATGAGAGCTGATCTGGGGTCCGAGTGGAGGCCTGAGATGATAGCTGGTCATGGTACAGAGAAATCCAGATTCAGATTAAGGACTTTTTTGATGTTTCGAGCTGAGTGGACAGATCACGAGTAGTGCCTGAGCTGTTAGAAGTTATTAGCATGGTTGTAAGCTGATTGAGACGAACAGCTTAGAGAGAATGGTTAGTAAGGATCACTCTGTGAGATGAGTGGTGCGTAATGTACTGGACACCGTGAGCTGAATGCTCTGAGCTGGTCTGAGCGCGCAAGTTGAGCTGGGAAGCGAAAGATGATAGTTGCACGAGAACTGATCTGTAAGAGTGATCTGTCTGGTAGCATAATCTGTTGGGACCGTGATCTGTTGATGCGTAAGCTGTCTTGAAATGCTCGAGCTGGACTGCAGTGAAGGCTGTTTTGAACACAACAACTTAGAAGTGAACAGCTCTGGGATACAAGCGTTGAGTGAAATTTGTTGGGTTGCTGTGAGATGTCGAGGGCGTGATATGTTGGTGTGCGCAAGCTGTTATCCCAAGCATCCCATGCTATTTGTATATGCTGGTGTCAGCTTTGAGGTCTGTGAGCTGGTCTGATCTGGGGTCACTGTAGACGTGATCTGTTGGAGCGTGGTTTGTGGAGAGCAAGCTGCTGGGTACGAGAGCTGGGTATGTGCGTGCTGAGCAGTACGCAGGAATTCACTAAGTCGTGAGCTGTTGAGTAATAAGTATAAATACCCTCTCGTTGACCAACACTTAGTCTTTTTGTGACCACCCATTCATTATCTTCTTCTAGACGCTACCGAGATATATTTCCCCAAAACCTAGCTACTGTTCACTTGACATAAAATTTCCAGATCACCTGAGTTTGACCGGTCCATTGGGAGCGAGGGTACATCGGTTGGAAACCCCTCTTTAAGGACGACGTTTGGTTACCAGTTTGGAGATGGGGGAAGGCCGGAAAGAGAAGATAGTAGAGAAGTGTCTGAGCTGCCTGTCATGATTTTCGGCCGTGTTGAGCTCTAGTTCAGATATCCGTGTTTCTCCTAGCGCCAGTTCCTGTTCTTAGCACTTACCTTTGAGCTGGGTAGTGCCCTGCTTGTAGCCGTAATGATTTTGGGCTATGAGGCCTCCGGCCGTGAGCTGTATCAGCTTTAGCATAGCTGATTCTTTAGGTATCTTGGCAGATTTGAGCTCCCTTGTGGTTTCTATGAGCTGTTGGCCTTGAGCAGTGTGCCAAGCGGAGCAGGATGTGTGTTCTGCTAACAGCCGTGAGCTTGTGCTGAGGTATTTTTCCAAGATCTGCGTAAGGTACGAATTGAGCTTGTGTTTTACAGCTTTGGGATAAGCATGTGAGCGTAGAGGTTGTAGGTTGAACTGTCTTAGCTTGTTGTGTATATGCTGGGTGTGATTTTATTATGCTTGTGCTGAGTAGCCGAGCTGATTCTGATGTATTATGCCTGCAGTGTCTAAGTTGTTTATGTGCAGTGTTCTGTTATGTGTGCGCTGAGTTGTGCTATGTAGGATGAGTTTGTGTTGTCTACGGGTTGTGTTGCCATAGTTTCCTTGAGTGTGCTGGTATGCCGCGCTGGTCTATTTATTGTTATGCTTCGACTGTGTGTTGATTTTCCTAGTAGTATATAGTATGAGGATTCATGAACTGATATGTTATGTTTTTCTGTGCTGATTGCATGTGTTTATCGTATGTTGTTGCATGAGCTTGATGATACTGCATACTGTCCTAGCATATTGAGCCTGATTTCTTGAGAACCTGGTAATGATGTAGACCACAATAGCTCTGGTCTACACCAGAAGTTGCTACCAGCTTACGCCAAAGCTGGTACCAGCAAATGGAGCGGTACAACACTCGTGATCAGAACACTAAGCTCAAGACGTCTAGAACATCCTTAACTGAACTTAGCTTATGCCTCAGCTTCTAACAGCTTACGCTACACAGCGCCTCCCAAAGCTGTTTACTCCTGAGCTGATTTCCCCAAAATAGTTCGTGACAAAAAACTAACGTACGTTCAGCGAAGTAATTCAGCTCAGCACTCGTTCTACGCAGATCAGCTTACGCTATAACAGCGGAATCCCTAAGCTAATCGCGACTACGCTGTTATGCCTATAACAAATCACACAAAACGGAGCAGATCACGACGCAACCTACCAAATAGGGATCACCAAAAACACACAACCAGTTACGAACTGGATAGAAACAAAACTCTAACAGGAAGGAAGCAGAATGCATGGAATAAAAACAGTATCCAACGTGGATGAGGCCACTCTCTACTCATAGCAGCTTCCGCTTCTCGAGTAGCCTCTTCACTTCCAGGTTTGCTCTACTGTGCTATAAACCAAAGCATGGTCGCAAATCCTCTACTGTTCTCCTTTCTGTCCAAGATTATCATTGGACATACAACACAACTTAGGGTCTTTTCCAGCTCAAATTCATCAGTCCTCAACACAAAAGAAGGATCCGGCTCACGTTTCCTCGACTGAGAAACATAAAACACCTCATGAATTAACAACGACTCAATCGGAATCCGCAGCCTGCACGTCAAAAGACCCAAATCTGTTCGAATACTCGCATACTGACTGATGAATCCAAGAGCTAACCTACCCCGCAATTGCCATGCCTTACGGAAACAAGAAGGAGAAATTCACCAGAAAACACACAATCAACAACCTGAGACTCTAAAAGTCCAAACCTGAAAAGACACAATCTGATATAGAGATCACGGTCAGCCTTCGTCCTTGTTCAAACCAGATCTCTTTGGTCCTTCACATACTGCACAAAATCTAGTGAAGACCACTGATTCTCCCCAACTTCTTCCAGTCGGTAAGAAAATTGCACTTCTCACCGTGCCAAAACCTCAAAGGATGTTGTACCGGACATCACTTTGTAGCGACAACAACACTAGAACTCTACCAAGGCACGTAATTCTCGTCTCGTATTATGTCTTCCAAAATCTGTATATTCATGTCAGATTTCATCTGGTCAGGGTAAACGCTAAACTCGCGGCCAATCTAGACCCAAAACTGTCAACAAGATCTTCCATCACAAAAGCTTAGAGTCTCTGCCAGACACTAAAGACACCCGGAAAAAATACAATGCCCCCACATGATCAACGTGACGTTCCATCGCTTGCTTCATAGAACAAGCCTTAGCACAGGGAAAGATATGCTGGCATAGGCAGTTCATCAACCATGACTCCAAACTGCAACACAACCTCGGCATCATGCAGGGTAAAAGGGAAACAATATCCATAGACATGTGCCACCAATTCCAGAACAACATCAGGGCTCATCCTCTCGATCTAGACCTGTTGGCAGTTAGAGCATAGAAACAACATTCCAGCAACATCTCCCTTCATGCCCTCCTGCTAGAAGAAGGTCTCGGGAATGATACATCCTCTTCAACATCACTACTGAACAATGATGCAACGGAATAACATCTGCAGGACTTGATGGGCTTCCAACTTCAGCTCAAGAACGTATGACCCGTTCTCTACACTCCTCTAATGTCCGCATCAGCTGGTGCTCGAACCCGAAACGAGGAAAATTCCAAAGAAACTAACACCAGGCTGCAAACACTATTCTGAAGTTCCCAAATGCTCGAACACTGTCTAGATACTCAACGCTACTAGCACCTCTGGCTGGGCTTTCCCAACAAAGCATCAGCATCAAGCTTCTCTAGCCTAGGCTATCGCTGAATTCGCATCCAAAATCCTTGATCAACTCTATCCAAGGACACTATCTCACAAGTCGGCTGAGTGAAGACACACTTCAAACTCTTGGGGTCGGTGAGGATCACCAATCTCTCTCCACCTTAAAAGACTGGCGCCAAAAATCCGAAGTAGACACGACGACAACCAATACCAAGACAAAAACAGGATATCTCATCTAGCAAGGTCTCCACTAACAGTTACGCAAGCTAATCCTCGTCCGATCTGCAGCAGCACACCACTCAAATTTCTCGAAGAAGGAGAAGGAAAGAAGAAGGTGCGGGTTACGCCACTACAATCCCTCTGTCAGGAGGGAAAAGCCAACCCAGAAGTAGAAAGGATCAATGGAACTCTGGAAACAGCTCAACAACAGTAGACACAAAGAAGACAACTCAACAGCTGAAGACACAAATAAGACAGCTCAACAACTGGAGATACAACAACAGAAACACTCAACAGCTGGAGGTGTGAAGCACGCCAAAACAACTCAACAGCTGGAGGTATAAACAGAAGAAACCAACGGGGTTCACGATACAGCAACTCTACAGGCAGGAAAAGGATCTTAGAGTACACGCGTGGTACTAAGGGCTCAACATCCAACTGAGTCTTCTCTTATCATCAAACTGCACACGGTCAAACAAACCCACCATGTGCTCAAGCCATCCCTCGACTGCAGAACAATCTTTAGCACCACTGAAGGTCGAGGGATTCATTCGCTAGAACCTAGCCAGAACCAGCTCCAAAACATCCACTCGTTGAGTCAAATGCTCCATTTCGGCCTCGCACGACGTCTCAAAAAAAATCTCGGCCGAGAACCTCCGCATTAACCAAAACTCTCGGCTTGTCTACAACCTGCCTAACAGCTCTACCTCTACTAGGTGGCAACTAGGAGGCACACGAAGGTAAGCACACACAAATAAGGAAATCAAGTAGTCAAGCACATGTAGGAGGATAAACATTGTGCCTAGACTTGAGTGTGATCGAAAAGAAACGAGCTTGTCCTAGTTTAAACTCTGATATCAAAATGTCCGGCCCGGTGTTCTAAACGTAGCTACAACACGGAAGCTTAAAAAATGGCTAAAAATTTTCTTTTCGGCCGACTTAAAATACAACATTCAAAGTAGGCTGATACTACAAAATAAGGACTTTAAATCAAAAGCCGAAAACCTCAACAGATAACATATATACATGCATACAACTTAATCAATTCAATACACAAACAACTACACAGGGCATCCTCTGGCAATGACTCTATATAGCACATATATATATATATATAACTGGGAAGTCACACCTGGGACTGCACTAGCTGTCTCACCTCTCGGACCAGTTTAACTACCTGAAAAAGGTCTGCAATGGCCAACACACGGCCAAAGCAGCGCCAAGGGAAAACAAACGAGGTCAAACCGTAGTACGAAGAGCAAGTCATCATACATCTATCAAATGAAGCATGAAACGTGAGTCGTGCAATGCATGAGGGGTACCGAGGCTCATCAACAACAAGCACAGCGACTCAGCTGGTAAACAACAACTCACACATCAGAATCCAAAGCACCGCGACTCAGTTGGAAATCACGGCTCAGTGAAGGATTCTCAGGCATGATGTCTCAGTCGCCCAATCAAACAACAACGGTGGCCACTACACGTATGAGGGGTGAGGTCATTACCCGGTCACCTCACACGCAGTACCCGTAATCCCATTCAGACTCAACCCAACTAGTGCCTTTCAGCACTCTGAGGGAAGGAAACCATCCACTATGCCTCATGGCGACACCAGTCTCAAAAAGGGGAGTCGAGATCACGGTACTATCACATCATCACCAGGTTCTCAAAGAAAGCGGGCTCAATATGCTATGACATTATATGGTATCAGCAAGCTCATGCAACAGAATACAGTAAACACATGCAATCAGCACGATAAGCATAACAATACAGAAAAGCATACACAACAGCTATATAAATTCGATCGCAGGAAATAAAACAGCAGAGATCAGTTTCTACCATGCGATCCTAGGCTGAGAAACTCAGCTCACAACCAACAGCACGACAACAACAAGCAGCGTGGCCACACAGCTCACGTATAATAGCTATGGCATAACAGCACGTAAACAGCTTAGATACAGCAGGGATAAAACAGCATAAACAGCTCGGCTACCTAGCACAATCATAACAGAAATCACACCCAGCATATATACGACAAGCTAAGGCAAATAAGCCTACAGCCACTGCGCTTACATGCTTATCACAAGCTGTAAAACACAAGCTCAATTTGTACCTCACGCAGATCTTGGAAAAGTGCCTCAGCACAGCTCACGGTTGACAGCAGAACACACCTCCTGCTTCGCTCAGCCATGCTCAAGGCTCGCAGCTCACAAAAACCACAAGGGAGCTCTAATCTGCCAAGATACCTAAAGAATCAGCTCTGCTAAAGCTTATATAACTCACGGTCGAAGGCCTTATAGCCCAGAACAACTGCGGCTAACAAAAAAATCCCTATCCAACTCAAAGGTAACTACCAGAAATTGAAACTAACACCACTAGAGCAAGGTTATCTGAACTGAAGCTCACTCGGTCGGTAATTGCAAACACAGCCCACGAAGCTTCTCAACAGTTCCTCCGTCCGGCCTTGGCCCGAATTCAAACTGGTATAGAAACGTCGGCCTTGAAGAGGGGTTTCCAATCGAGGTACCCTCACTCTAAACTGACCGGCCGATCTTTGGAAATATGGGAAAAACTAGTCGGATGAACAGTGACTAGGGTTAGAGAAAATATCTCTCGGTAGCGTCTAGAAGAAGATAAGGAATGGGTGATATAAAAATGACTAAGTTTTGGTCAACTAGATCACGGCTACAGTGGCAATAGCACAGCTCATGCTTCTTCACTATAAACTGCCCAGCATATAGCTAAGCACGCACACACACGCATAGACCAAATCTCGGACCCAACAGCTCACACTCCCTATAGACCACATTCCAATAGATTATAGCTACAGTGATACCAGATCATCTCATATCTCCTCACTGTAACCATCCCGGGCAAAGTAGTTCAGCTTTCACAGCAAATGAGCACGGGCATCACAAAACAGCTTACGTACCCAGATCAGGTCTCATCTGCAGTGTCTTCCATCAGCTCAGAACCCGACACTATTCCAGCTTAGGTACGAAGACGCCACTCAGCTTACACATCAACAGATCACGGTCTCAACATATCACGCTACCCGATAGATCACGTTTACATATCAGCTCCTGTGTACCTATCAGTTTGCACAACCAAAAGATCACGCCCACGACATCTCACAGCCGCAGACCAGTTCACGCACCGGTCAGCTCACACAGAACAACAGCTTTCGCCAAGCCTGTTCTTCATCATCAGCTTTTGCCTAAGCTGACTTATCCCAGCAGCACAGCACAATGTGCCTAAACTGCCTACTCAGCCCAGAAGGCTGCGTAACTTCCAAAGCCCAGCTTACGGTTTGCTACTCAACCGATAACAGCTCAGAGCTTTTACACCCTCAGCTTGTACCAAGACATATCAGATCGTGCTAGCATCACTGTCTATCAGCTTAGGATTCTCTAAACAGATTACGACTCCCAAAGCTGTTCGCTAAGCTCTCCGCTCACAGTGCATGAACCTGGAATAGCTCGTGATCCTAGAACAGCTCACGCCTGTTGTTCCCTGATACACAGTACTCTTAAGCTGCTAACAACCCACGGACTAAGAACAGTCCTTACATAACAGCTTGCAGTTGTCTCATCCTAACAAAAAGCTTAGGATGCTCCATCCAGCTTACGATGGTCAACCCAGATTGCGACGTAGCTTAACACCAAAAGCTGTATCCAGCTTTCTCTACTTCTTAACTGTCATCAGCTCAGAGCTCTGCACTGGACTGGATTATGCTAAAGTAGCAGCAGCTCAGCTCACGTGCCCAGCACGGCTCAAAACATACAGTGCGTACAAGTACGCTAGCATCCGAGCTGGTCCAGCTTTCTTACTATCCAGCACGCCTCTAAGCTGGATCTCTCAAACCATGTATCCCGCACACTCAATAGGAATACATATCTCCAGCATACACGATTCGGCTTGCATCTCTAATATTAGTACGAAGCATCATATTAGCTTACACCGGTGCTGATCTGAGTATGCGAGAACTGACCTGTGTTGTACGTGAGCTGGTGGGTTTGCGATCTGGATAGGGGTGGTCTGTAATTCCTGTGCTGGAAGCGATATTTGATCTTTAGCTCTGTTCTAAGCTGGGTACGTGCAAGTTGTGTTGGCGCAGTGGCGGATCCGGATCCCGTTTCCCGGGGCGCAGCGGAAGTTACAAAATTTTACATCGAGAATCGTTCAATACATAATAATAACAACAATTAAACACACATAGGATGTTTGAATATGTCACCTTGCTGGCGTCTAGGCGCCTGGCTCCGACCAGATTCACAGGGAATCTGGCACTTCAAATTAGGCGGCGGTAGATCTCCTCAATCCGGTCCACGACTGGATGCACGAGCCTTCGTCAGTCTGCACTAGAAGAGCTGACGAATTTTGCACGAACGGAATCTCCTCGACAAGGTGATCGGAACAAGTCCGATCACGGCGGCGTGTGGCAAGGCGGCAGCCAAGAGGTGAGGAGGGAGGGAGGGCGGCGCTACTTGGTGGCTAGGGTTTGTGTGCTGTTATTATGTTAATACAACCCTAGACATGTTGGGGATCCGGATCCGCCCCCCGGCTAGGCAGCGGAAGAACAAAGAAAAGGCCGGGAGACGATCAATACGAAAAACAACAATTCAGTAATTGTCATACATAGGGCGTTTAGAATCGCTACCTTGCTGGCACTTGTGCCTGGCTCCAACCGGTATTACAAGAATCCGGCTCTTCTCGGTAGATTGTGGTAGTTTACGTCAATCCGGTCCAAGACCAGATCCGAGACTCCTTCGTCAGGCTGCACTAGAAGCGCTGACGAGATCAGCATGAACGAATACTCCTCGAAAAACCAGGCCGGAACAATTTCCGGCGAAGTTCGTCGGCGGCGGCGGCGGCGGTGGCGTGATTTGAGAGGAGGGAGGCGGCTGATCTTAGGGTTAGGTTATGCAAATATTGTGTCTTCAATGAAGTCATTAAGTCTAAATAAATAGACTTAATGATGGACTTGCACCGGCCCAACGGGCCCGGGTCCAAATGACGATATCCATCGCTGCGACTTCATCGTAACTCCGATCGCCGATCAGATCGGACCGATCGACTCATTTTCCGAAACTGAATGTTATGATGTGAAAAACAATTTTTCAGATCATATAACCCTAAATCGCAAAATGACCGTTTTGCCCCTCAACAGCGGGAAACCCCTCGCGAGTGTAACTAGGTAAACACATTTACCTAAAACACTTCTAGTACTCTGGCCAGAGATTTATACACTATTATCCCCTCAGATAGCATAGGATATCCACGGTTGTCTGCGAGCGGTGAATCCTCGACAACGATGCATCGAATCCTACATGCATCGAGTCTCACCCAATCCCGACGCCTTATGACCCCAAGTGAGTCGGCAAACGGGTCAAAGTGAGACGCCTATCATGTAGAGTCTCAATGACGTTTCGAGTCGTGAGGACTAATCAGTACAACCAAGACCTCGGACTTATCCACTCGACAAATGGTAACCACTTGGAAAGTCCGAACGAGGGTAGTTCGATAGATCACCAGGTCACTATCTATCTGCATGCTCAGAACATCACAATGTTCCCTACCAATGAAACATGGTACTTCGCATCGCAGATACTAGTCTCGAACTCGGGCGGCCTTATCCTCATTTTGACGGCCCAATCGACTAGGAACATGTTCAGAATACACAACGACTATTAGATGTGATTCATGATAGCCGTCATACCCACTATCACATCTAACATACGCTTTAGTGTATTCTAGGTCTTTACTCAACACAATTGCAAATCATTACACACATAATGAAAGTAAAGAATGCCATATTAAAAGAATGCGAATATCATATATAAAGATTGTTTGTACAAGAGTCTATAAAACCCACACGCCACAAGTTGGCTAGTTGGGCATCTACTCTAACAAGACCATGTATTAGTATAGGTGTGATGGGCTTGAACCGGCCCGTTGGACCTGGGGCGGGCCCAGTCCAACATATGAACATTCGGTTCATCCCTATCACCGTTGCTTCATCATAACTCCGATCGACGATCTGATCGGACCGATCTACACAGTTTCCAAAACTGAGTATTATGATGTGAAAACGATTTTTCAGACCACCTAGTCCAAAATTGCAGTTTATCCCCTCAACTATGGGAAATCGCAATTTGACCCCTGTTGACTTTTAGGAAGTCGCACTCCCTAAACCTCCTCCTATGCTCAACACATTGAGCTCAGTTTCCGTGCGGTAATCGTGAATCCAGTACTTGTGTGACCCTCAATGGTTCAGGGATACAGCTAGCCGTGGGCCCACAACCATTGCGACTCCGAAATCACAATTTCGGACTTGCCCATCGGATCATGGTAAAGCGCATAGCAACATCGCCCCATGATCCCCTAGGTATCACTGATAGTGCCTGCACGAACCAGTTGGTCGTGGTTAGCGTACAGTACGGTCCTTTCAACACATATATCCCGATCAGATCAACGACCATTGGTAAATCGAGAGTCGCTAGAGATCCAATAGCTATGCATACATCTTGGAGATCAAATAGTGACATCGCGAGTGTTACTAGGTAAACCCATTTACCTAAAACACATCTAGTACTCTGGCCAGAGATTTATCACACTATTATCTCCTCAGATAGCATATGATATCCACGCATAAAAGCGAGCGGTGAATCCTCGACAACGAAGCATCGACTCCTACATACATCGGGACCTCACCCAATCCCGCCGCCTAATGACCCCAACTGAGTCGGTAAATGGGTCAAAGTGAGGCACCTATAATGTAGAGTCCCAATGACGTTTCGAGTAGTGAGGACTAATCAGTACAACCAAGACCTCGGACTTATCCACTAGATAAATGGTAACCACTTGGAAAGTCCGAACGAGGGTAGTTCGATAGATCACCAGGTCACTATCCATCTGCATGCTCAGAACATCACAATGTTCCCTACCAATGAAACATGGTACTTCACATCGCAGATGCTAGTCTCAAGCTCGGGCGACTTTATCCTCATTTTGATGGCCCAATCGACTAGGAACGAGTTCAGAATACACAGTGACTATTAGACATGTTTCATGATAGCCATCATATCCACTATCACATCTAACTTACACTATGGTGCATTCTAGGTCTTTATCCAACACAATTTTTAACATTATAATATAATGAAAATAAAGAATGCCATGAATGAAATGCGAATTTCATAAATAAAGATCGTTATACAAAGAGTCAATAAGACCCACACGCCACAAGTTGGCTAGTTGGACATCTACTCTAACAAGTTGTTGTGTATGTGATCTGATTTGAATGTGCTGAGAAGATGCGTGATCTGGTGTGCGTGTATACCTAAGCTGGAGCAGTAGAGGAGCTCTGAGCTGTTCTGTGGGAACTGTAGATCAGATCGGGGTGTAGTAGTATCTATAGGACGTTGACATGTTACTTAGTCATTTTTTCCCAAAAATTTCTATCTCCTCCAGCGTATTCGAGAAGCCACCTCTCCCGAAACCCTCGCTTCTACTGTTCATTCGTACCTCTATTTTTTAGATTGCCTGAGTTCAACCGATCACTTTTGGTCAAGAGTGGTACCGTTGGAGACCCCATTCCAAACCGTTAGTTCCTTACCGATATCGTGGCCAGAGATGGCTGGAGGAGGAGACACGAAGTAGTAGAGCGTGCGTCATCCGTTGCTTTTCCCCGTTGCGTTGTTCTCTCAAGCTAGTATTCTGCGAACTGTAAGTGTTGTTCCTTGTTCTTGGTTTTGTTAAGACTAGTTCTGTCAGTTGTAGAGTAGACCCGAGCTGAATGTCGTAACCTAGGGTTTGTTAGCTCGCGGGTCTGTTTCAGGTTCTGCTCCGAGCTGGTTCTCATTGAGTGATGAACTAGTCTTCTGTATGTGTTGGTTGTTTTAGGTTTCCGAGTGCTTGTAGAAGCTATGGTTGGTCTCTCCGAGCTGTTAGCACCTTCGTGGCTCTTGGCATGGCAGTGGAGGAGCTAGCGCGACCTGTTCTGGGCAGGGATGGTGTGTGTGCTTTGTTCTGCCGTGAGCTTTGTGAGGTAGTTGGTAAGATTTGAGCAGGTACGAATTGAATTACAGCTTTGAGATAGGCATGAGAATATATTTATGTGTGTTGTACAGCTATGTCGTGTGCTCTGTGTTGAGGCCCGAGCAGTTTGTATATGCATGCTGTAACCAAATTTGTTGTGCGTATTACCTGCTGTAGCCTAAGCTGGTTGTGTTCTGCATGCTGAATCCCTAAGCTGCCTTGCATACTACATGTTGTTCTTATTGTCGTGCTGCTTGCCTTATGCTTATAGTATGATGTTGCATGAGTTTTTGTGGACATTGCAAGCATACATATTACATTGAGCATTGTAATGCATCTGCATAGCATATTGGGCCCGTGGATCCTTTGATAGCCGTAATCTATTGCTCTTCTTGAACTCTTCTCTCGTGACGCGATGCTGGTTTACATAATCATGATTGAGTGCGCTGGGGACACGGCGAGTCTCTCTCATAATCCTCAATTGCAGTGGCCTAGATAGAGGTTGGCGGGTGATTTTTTTACACTTGCAATTCCGTGCGAGCAGTCAGGTAGCGCCCGTTTGTGTGTCGATGATGGGCCACACCATTTTCCATTGAACGTGGTCGGGTAGCACCCGATAATCCGTGGTGTTGCCACAGTTGCTGTTTACCGTTCGTTTGGCTTCAGGTTGATACCGATGATGCATTGTACCGTTCATGCATTGCCCGACATGATATATTTCATGTTGTATCTGTTTGTTGTATCACGTTGCTCTTTGTACTGGGGTTTTGACCCCTTCCCTTTGGGGTTGTTTCTGTTGTGTATGTGATTTTCAGGTTTTGCAGTCGGCCCCGGTAGTGCGTCAGCCAGTGGAGCCTCATATGTGTCGTTGAGTTCCCAGTTATGTATATATCTATCGAGTCATTTACCAGGGGATGCCCTGTGTAGTTGTGTTTTAAACACTCGTTTTTTTTGTTGGGATTGTATACATGTATTGTTTATGAGTTTTGTTCTGGGTTGTTATTCGAATTTTTTATAAGTCGGTAGTTTTAGTATTTGCGTTATTTTAAAGACATATTTTCCGTCAGGCTAGAAGAAAAAAGTTTATCCACTTTTTAAGCTTCCGTGTTTTTGAGTTAATTGTGTGCTTAACTCTGAGTTTTTAGAGCACCGGGCCTGACATTTTGGTATCAGAGCTTAAAATGGGTTAAGCTCGATTCTTTTTATCACACTTAAGTCTAGGCACAGTAATTGCTCTCTTGTTTGTGTTTGATTACGTGAACTACTTGCTTGTGTTCTTACCTTTGAGTACCTCTTAGATGCCGCCGAGGAGAAGAGGTAGAGCTAGTAGGCACGTAGTGGGTGATTCGAGATATTTGGTTAGTGCCGAGGGAGAGTATGTTCCTCAACCTAGTGCTCCTGTGAGGTGTCGTGAGAGTCAGTCTTCGGCCCTTCTCCCCTTTTCTAGAGCCTTAAACAGAGCGATTGACTTTGGGGAAAGTATTCCAGCTAGGCAACCTCAAGTTCAGCAGTCAGTTGGACAAAGCGTAGATTCTATGCCTTCTGGATCGTCTTATTCCCAGCCTTCTTTGGCACCACCGTCTTTGAGTCGTCGGAGGTTTAGGCCAAGAGTGAGGCAATTCAAGAGATCTAGCTCGAGTTCTTCGAGTTCGTTGGTTCTAATGGAACGAGTCCGAGAGCAGCATTCTGTGACCAGTGTGGAGGAAAGAATCGGCCCCCTCAATGCGTTGGAATGTGAGGCGCTTTCAATTGGTGTGGTCAGGTTGCACATTTTGCTAGAGTGTGTCCTGCCAAGGGACAACAGTCAAACCTGTTGCAGCAGGGTTCGACTAGAAGTTCTTCGAGATGGTCGTATCTTCCTTTTCAGTCCCAACGATCACGATTTCAGTAGCTGGAGGCATCTAGGTTTAGAGACCTTTCTCTGTTCAGCAACCGGGACTTCAACAAACTCAGGTGGACGCGGTGACTGAGGAGCAATCTGATGCTATGTCTAGAGGGGTTTTTGCAGGTAGTTGTTCTATCCTTGTCAATTTTGTGTAGTTTAGTTGACACGAGAACATCACACTAGTTTGCATTGTATTTGATTATTTTTCTTGGTGCGTGGATTGGTTTCTACCCCACCTTGTTCGTGTGATGGTGTCTTTGTTACTCCTGTCGGCGTGAGGTCGTTGTCCCGTGAGTGGTGCTGAGCCATGTTGGTAAGCTTGTTGAGCAAGCGCTGGTAAATAATTTGTTTGCCTTGGGAGCGTTTAATTTCCCGCTGTTGGAGGACTGAGAATAGTTGTTTCCTATTTGGGATGCGATCTCTGAGGCATGGTTAGAGGTTGGTGATCTCCCTTTGTTCGAGATGTTCCCTGACGTGTTTGCAGTTGAGACGTCCTCGATTTTCCTCGGAGCCTTTAGTTTTGCGCATTTCCTCTTAGATCCTTGTCCTGCCAGCAGAGTTATTGTATCTTGAACTCCATTGATTTCTTCTGTTTGTACGTCCAGCTGTGGAGTTGTTTTGCGAGCCATGTGTTTCCAGCTGTTGATTTGTGCCCGTGAGCCTTGGATCTTCAGTCGTGTTGAATTGTTACGGTGTTCTTCGCATCTCTTGCTGTGGAGTGTCTCTGTTGTTGTATCTCCAGTTCTTGACCTGTGTTCTTTGTGTCTCCAGCTGTTGAGCCTTATCCATGAGTTCTATTGATCTCTGTATAGTTGTTTTCTTAAACTATGTTGGTCGCTGTTGTTCGTACCTCTAGCTGTTGAGCTATTTCCAGAGTCCTATTGATTGCTTATACTTCTGGGTTGGCTTTACCCTTGTGGCCGATGGATTGTTGTGGCGTACTCCACACCTTCTTATTATCCTTCTCCTTCTTCAAGAAGTTTGAGTTGTGTGTCGCGGCAGACAGAGCGAGGAATAGTTTGTACCATGTTAATGGAGACCTCGCTAGATGAGATATCCCGTTCTTGTCTCGGTGTTGGATGCCGTTGTGTCTGCCTTGGAATTTTGGTGCCAATCTTTTAAGGTTGAGAGAGATTGGTGATCTCCACCGACCCCAAGAGTTTAAAGTGTGTCTTCACTCAGCCCGAATTGTCTGTGAGACAATGTCTTTGGATAGAGTTGGTTAAGGATTTCGGACGTAAGTTTAGCGCCATCCTGGGTGAGAGAAGCTTGTTGCTGATGCCTTGTTGGGGAGCCCTGCTAGCGGTGCTAGAAGCATTGAGTATCTCGAAGTGTTCGAGCATTTGGGAATTTCGGAGTGGTGTTTGCTTTGGAAATGGTGGCCTATGGATTTTGTTGCCGTTTTTCCTTGTTCGGGCCAGATGTTGTGGCAGTTTGATGTTATGGTTGATGAACTGCCTACGTCAGCATATCTTTCCCTATGCTAAGGCTTGTTCTAGGAAGCAAGTGATGGGACTTTGTGTTGATCATGCAGTGAGATTCCATGGTTTTTCCGATGTATTTAGTGTCTGGCAGAGACTCTAAGCTTTTGTTCCGAGGTTGGAAGAGCTTGCAGACAGTTTTGGGTCTAGATTGACCACGAGTTTAAAGCTTTGCCTTTGATCAGATGGCTAATCTGAGCTGACCATGCAGATTTTGGCAGATTTTTTGTGTTTTTTTCGCTACCAAGTGATGTTCGGTATAACATACTTTGAGGTTTTTGCAAGGTGGGAAGTGCATATTGTTTTAGCGACTGGAAGAAGTTGAGGAAAATCAGCGGTGTTCACCAGATTTTGTGCGGTATGTGAAGGACCAAGGAGACATGTTTCAATATAGAGAGAAGGCTGTGCAATATCGCCAATCCAGCTTGTGCTCCTAATGGGTAGATCTGTAGAGTTCAGATCGATGATCGTGTTCTTCTGGTGAACTTATCCTTCTTGTTTGCGTTAGGCTTGGCAATTGCAGGGTAGGTTAGCTCTTAGATTCATCAGTCTGTTTGAGTGTCTCTGGACAGATTGGATCTTTGGCGTATACTTGAGGATGCCGACTATTTTTTTGTGGACACATGGCGTGTTTTATGTGTCTAAGCTGAGGGAATGTGAGCCAGATCCTTATTTTGTGTTGAAGACTGATGAAGTGAGCGTGACCAGACCCTAAGTTGTATTGTATGGCCACTGAGAATTCTGGACAGAATGGAGAAACAATGGTGGATTGTTACCTTACCCTGGGTTACAGTACAGTGGAGTAGGCATGGAAAAGGAAGGAATACTTGAGAAGCAGAAGCTGTGATGAGTAGAGAGTGGCCTCATCCACGATGGATACTTTTTTCTCCTTGCATTTTGTTTCCTTCCTGTTTGAGTTCTGTTTGATCCGGTCGGTATCTGGTTATGCGTTTTGATGATCCCATTTTTGGCAGTGTGCGTTGTGATCTGCTTTATTTTTTGTGAGCTGTTACATGCATAACAATGTAGTTGCGGTTAGCTTAGGAATTCTACGGTTTCTTTGTGTAAGATAATCTGCGTAGAACAGATCTGGGTTGAACTATTTCGTGGGACCGTATGTTCATTTTCTGTCACGAATTGTTTTGAGGAGATCAGCTTAGAAGTGAAAATATTTGAGAGGCGCTGTATGGCATAAGCTGTCAGGAGCTGAAGAATAAGCTTAAGTTCAGCTTAGGAATGTTCTGGACGTCCTGAGCTTTGTATTCATATCATGGATGTTGTACCACGTCATTTGGTGGTACCAGCAGAGGTAAGCTGGTAGTAACTCCCGTTGCAGACCAGAGCTGTGTGGCCTCCAGCAAAGGTGGAGAGCTATTCATAATTATCAGAACAGGCAAGATCTATTTGTGGTTCCATTTTTGACAATGTTAGTTGTAGCCGTCAGTTTTGGAGAGAACCGTTTGATTTCGAGGACGAAATCTTTTAAGGTGGAGAAAATGTGAGGTTTGTGATTAACCAAGCTAATTAGTAGCTCAATCGGGTTTAGATTAAGGGTTAATTAGCCGAGGTTGTATATCTTAGAGAGCTATCACATTTTGCTCTAAGCTGTTGGTGTAAGCGGTTTCGGTTTCGGTCTGAGAAGACGCGTGATCTGGTTTGCGTGTATACCTAAGCTGGAGCAGTAGAGGAGCTCTGAGATGTTCTGTGGGAACTGTAGATCAGATCGGGGTGTAGTATTATATATAGGACGTTGACCCGTTACTTAGTCATTTTTGCCCAAAAATATCTATCTCCTCCGCATATTCGAGAAGCCACCTCTCCCGAAACCCTCGCGTCTATTGTTCATTCGCTCTGTTTTTCCGATTTCCAGAGTTCGACCGACCAGTTTTGGTCAAGAGTGGTACCTCTGGAAACCCCATTCTAAACCCGTCATTCCCTACCGGTATCGTGGTCGGAGATGGCTGGAGGAGGAGACACGAAGTAGTAGAGCGTTTGTCGTCCGTTTCTTTTCCCCGTCGCATTGTTCTCCCAAGATATTCTTCTTCGAACTGTAAGACTAGTTCCGTAGTTGTAGAGTATACCCGAGCTGAATGTCATAACCTAGGGTTTGTTAGCTCATGGGTCTGTTTCAGGTTCTGCTCCGACCTGGTTCTTGTTGAGTGATGAACTAGTCTTCTGTCTGTATTGGTTGGTTTAGGTTGCCGAGTGCTTGTAGAGCCGTGGTTGGTCTCTCCGAGCTGTTAGCACCCTCGTGGCTCCTGGCGTGGCAGTGGAGGAGCTAGAGCGACCTGTTCTGGGCAGGGATGGTGTATGTGCTCTGTTCTGCCGTGACCTTTGTGAGGTAGTTTGTAAGATTTGAGCAGGTACGAATCTGAGCTTGTATTACAGCTTTGAGATAGGCATGGGAATATATTTATGCGTGTTGTACATCTATGCCGTGTGTTCTGTGTTGAGGCCCGAGATGTTTGTATATTGCATGTTGTTTCCCAATTTGTTGTGCGTATTACCTGCTGTAGCCTAAGATGGTTGTGTTCTGCATGCTGATTCCCTAAGCTGCCTTGCATACTACATGCTATTCTTATTGTCGTGCTGCTTGCCTTATGCTTATAGTATGCTGTTGCATGAGTTTTTGTGGACATTGCTAGCATAAGCATTGTAATGCATCTGCGCATATTGGACCCATGGATCCCTTGATAGCCATAATCTATTGCTCTCCTTGAGCTCTTCTCTCGTGACGCGGTGCTGGTCACGATTGATTGCGCTGAGGATGCGGAGAGTCGCTCTCGTAATCCTCAGTTGCAGTGGCCTGGATAGAGGTTGGCGGGTGGTTGTTTTACACCTGCAATTCCGTGCGACCAGTCGGGTTGCGCCCATTCGTGTGTCGATGATGAGCCACTCTATTTTCCATTGGACGCATTCGGGTAGCACCCGATAATCCAGTGATGTTGCCACAGTTGCTGTTTACTGTTTGTTTGGCTTCCGGTTGATACCGATGATGCATTATACCGTTCATGCATTGCACGACATGATATATTGCATGATGTATCTGTTTGCTGTATCACGTTGCTCTTCGTACGAGGGTTTTGACCCCTTCCCTTTGGGGTTGTTTCTGTTGTGTATGTGGTTTTCAGGTTTTCCAGGTGGCCCCGGTGGTGCGTTAGCCAGTGGAGCCCCATAGGTGTCGTTGAGTTCCCAGTTATTTATATATCAATCGAGTCATTTACCAGGGGATGCTCGTTGTTTTGTTGTTGGGATTGTTTACATGTATTATTTATGAGTTTTGTTCTGGGCTGTTATTCGACTTTTTTATAAGTCGGTATTTTGAGTATTTGCGTTATTTTAAAGACATATTTTCCGTCAGGCCAAAGGAAAAATATTTATCCACTTTTTAAGCTTCCGTGTTTTTGAGTTAATTGTGTGCTTAAATCTGATTTTGTAGAGCACCGGGACTGACATACTAGCTTACCTCTAAGCTTAACCAAAATCTGCTACAGTACCTAAAATCAGCAAGGGCCACTCAACATCTCGTGCCAATGCTAACTCCAAGCTGAAACGCGGGTTTAGCTTACACCATCAGCTAAGCGTGAATCGCAAGATCAGCTTGCAACCGAGCTGATTCCTCTCTAAGCTGGATAAACCCGGATGATTAACCCTTGATCTAAACATGATTAAGCTACTAATTATCTTGGTTAATCACAGTCCTCTCATGGAAGGAGATTGACGAAGAATGTCAAGCCTTTCAACATAAAGATCAGAAGCAAGCTAAGAGACCAAACGACAACCAGCAGAGGTCTCAGGGACAAAATCCTCCACAACCCAAATCGATCAACGCAGTTCCCAAGATTGATCACAGGACAGTTTGCCCAGTATTTCAAAGGAATCATGTTGGTCCATTCCGAGTTGGTCAGAATGTATGTTACAAATGTGGTAAACCAGCCACATCTCTAGGAAATGTCCACAGTCAAAGCAACTCATCAACAGTAGAGCCTTTGTAATGACAATAGATCAGGTTGAACCAGACTCTACAGTAGTTACAGGTAAAACTTGTTATCTCTAGTATGCCAACAGTAGTTTTGTTAGATTATGTGCAACCCATTCTTTTGTATCAGCAGTTTTTCATAAGAAATTACCTATCAAACCTGATGTATTACCGATAGGTTATTGTGTTAAATTGAACTTATTAGCAAATAGTATATTTTGTAACATAGAGCTTAAGTTGCAGAGATATTTCGTGTATGCAGGTTTGATAGTATTAACCATGATTGAGTTTGATTTAATTTTGGGATTAGATTAGTTAACTAAGTACAGAGTAGTTATAGATTTTGAGCAAAGAGCCGTAGAGGTTATACCGTTCATCAGAAACCCAATTTTTGTTCCAAGTTGATAGCATCGACAGAACCCCTAACCTGATACCAGCTCTGAAAGTCCAGAACTATCTAAGGAATGGATATCAAGATCTTTGGTTAATGAGTTATCAGCAATAGAAGATAAGAAATTTGAGTTGCTAGACGTTGATGTTAGGCCCGGTGCTCTAAATCAGAAATTTAGCACGCGAAGACACGGAAGCTTAAAAAATTGGTTAAAATTTTCTTTTTGGCCCGACTAAAAATACCTCATTCAAAATAGGCTCATACTCAAAATAAGACTTTGAATCAAAAGTCCGCGGCAAATATAAACCACAACAAATATATATATATATGCATACAGACTCAATTGAATCAAGAATATAACAACTACACAGGGCATCCACTGGCAATGACTCGATACTGCATATAAATAAAACTGGGAACTCAACATCCACGGGACCTCACCAGGAGAAGCATCACTCGGACCAACTGATCTACCTGCAATGGCCAAACACACGGCCAAAGCAGCCCCAAGGGAAACAAAAGAGGTCAAAACCTCAGTACGAAGAGAAATCATCATACAGCTATCAAATAAAGCATGAAAAATGTGTCGTGCAATGCATGAGGGGCACAACAAAGACTCATCGGATGTCAAAAAGATCACAATAGACTCAGTTGTGATTCATCAAATCAGGAAATCAGTGGGCACATCGCTGGTGAGAGTATGGGAGCTACCCAATCGTCCCACATATAGTACCAGCAGCACAAAGTCTCGAAGCCCAACCCAACTGTTGTCATTCAGCTCAATGATGGGTGGGAGCTACCCACCGGACCTCATGCCAGACACAATCTCGCATATTTTCAAATCATCATGCTAGCACTATCCATCATTGGATAAGAAATCAGGTATCAAAAGGAATCGGCTCAAAATGCTATGTATGTATGTAAGACAGTATCAGCTTACAATCAGCACGTAATAATCATACATAAACAGATCAGAAAATCATCACATAATGCATGTCTAAGCAGACTCAGCTCATATCCAGCACAAAATACACAGTAGTTCAGTTCACGCTGGAAATATTCTCATGCTATACGACTAGGAAAATCAGCACACAGTCAGGAACACAACAATAAACAATTCGGCGCAAGTAGTAAAGGATACATCAACTCAGCATATACACGACAAGGCTACGACCACTCAGCCTACAACCACTACGCTCACATGTTTATCCCAAGCTGTAAATACAAGCTCAATTCGTACCTTGTGAAGATCTTACCAAAACCTCAACTCAAGGCTCACAGCTGGAACAGATTACACGTACATTGTCCAGAAAACTTTCGGCCAACGGCTCAGGTCCAGCAACTCACAGCAAAACCACACGAGGGTTACAAATCTGCACAATATCTAAGAGGTCAGCTCTGTACAAGCTCACACAGCTCTCGGCCGAAGCTTCAAAACACGGCCAGCTACTACAACAAATGACAGAGCACTACCCTGCTCAAAGGTAAATGCTAAGAACTAACATCAGCAGAACACGATTACCTGCACCGAAGCTCAACTCAACCAGAAATCGTGAAACACAGCCAACCCAGCTTCTCAGCGACTTCCTCCGTTCGGCCTTCTCTCGACTACAAACTGCTACTGAAACGTTTTGAGCTAGAAGAAGGGTTTCCGACCGAGTTCCTCTAACTCAAACCTGACCGAACAATCTCCGGTGATGTGGAAAATACTGGGATGGGTTAATAGTAACCACTAGGGTTTGGAAAAATATCTAACGGAAGCTTAAAGAAGATATAAGAGAGGCGTGGTCTAAAAAAATGACTAAGTGTTGGTCCACGAGCGATATTTATACCCACGCTCAATAGATCACGACTACTGTGATCCCAAATCAGCTCGGACCACAACACTGCGTTCAGCACAAGCAAAGTAGCTCAGCTTGCCCATTCTGACCAGCTCTCGCTCACAACAACTCAGCTCTCATCTGTTCAACTTACGCATGCTGTTGAGATCTCACGTACGATACAGCTTATGAACCACACTCAGCTCTTGCCCAAATCTGTCCGCAGTTTGCGCCCCAGAACAGTAGAACAGATCTCACCAGCAAAGAAGATCACGCGCTCGCTAGAAGACAGATCAGGTCTCAATGGGTCAACACAACTTGAACTCACAGTACCACCCAAAACATCTTACACCACTATCTCTCATATCGCACCCTAGCAACCAGATCAGGATGCCCTATTCAAGTTGCGATAACCCAAAACTGCTCACAACGCTCTCAGCTCGCAGCACCCAAGCTCGGGACAGCTCACAACATGCCCATCGACACAGTTCGCAGCTACAGACTAGATCACACACTGACTAGCTTACGCGTAAAGAACCGTTCTCGCCAAATCTGGAACCAAGGACAGCTTTCTCCCTAATCTGATACCACCAAATAAAGTGGCTCTACACTCGAAATCTGATCCCTCAGCCCAGGGCCGGCACCCAGAACATCCCTGAGCTGAACTCATCATACGCTCATACAGTGAAATCCACAAGCTGGTCGCCTCAACAATATTATCCCCAAAATAGCTCGCAGCAGAAGACTCAATCCAGCACCACAAATTAATATGATTTGATTTGAAAGTAATGATGCATGAAGCAACTTAAGATCCTATTTATATGATTTACAATGACTAAGGAAAACAAACACGTTATATTAATATGCAAAACTCTTATGAAAGCGTGCTCTGTTTTTCAAAACAAAAGATATGCATGGAAACCGAGAATTTTAGTTAAATAGAGAATCCATTTGGTTCGCAGAAGTTATTAAGCATCTACGGTACTTGTATTCTAGCATTTGAATATCAATCCATAGTAATATAAATATTGATCATAACGTAGACTGAAATATTCAAGAATTGAATTGAAATAGCAATGTAATCCCTCAATCTCATAATTTCCTAATTGTGGACTTCTAAATGATCTGGTCGTTACAGTAAGACTGATCTCTAAGGGAATTGAGACAGCACCAGCAGTTAGACATGCATCTCCCCTGACTCATGGACCTAACAGCCCAACCCTAACGCACATAATAGGTGCACTCTACGCTGCCACATTATAAGGAAATAAAGTTGCACCTTGGCTAACATCTATAGCTTTTGGCGTAATGGTAAGCGCTTGATCCTAACAATTGGTATCAGAGCAAGGTCAGGGGTTCGAGTCTACCTAGAAGCATTTTCTGTGACGACTAGAAATCTTTTAAGTAAGATTTAGTGGCTAATCATATTTTGAATTAAGATTTGTCACGGAAATTGTGATTTCTGGGTGCTCAGATTTAGACATAGAGTGATCAGCAGTGAGAATGGTGATCGAGTGAGATCTGCGTCGAATTTGGAGTTCAGTAGTTGCATTTTCCTATCAGAAAATGATTCCAGTGGTAATTTAGACTTGAGGTTCATCGCTGGGAGAAGATAGGCCAGTAGCATTCTTGCGTGGGGTCTAGCAAGCATTCAGATGTTGGTATTTCAGTAGTAGCGTGAACAGATGTCAACGCTAGTCAACGCAGCTATGAGAGAGTAGAGAGAAGCAGCATTCAGCGTTAGCGTACGCAGGTGCGAGAAGGTGCCACGTGTTGGTCAACACATCTGATTTGACAGCTGGTTGTTAACGCTATTCAGATGTTGCTAGCGAGGGAGAGAGATCTGTTCAGATGTTGTTAGCGAGAGATCTGTTTCAACCGTGGAAGCTATGCTACGTCGTTTTGATTAGTTGGTGCGACGTCGTTTGCTGTGGAGTTAGTAACTCGTTTAGAGACCTTAACCATATCAGCATAGCCAGTTGAGGGCGAAAGCTGGTGTCAGGTTTGAGAGGGCTTTTGCCTTAGTTTAAGCAGAGATCTGAATTGCTTAGAACAGCAGTGATTTGAGGATTTATATACCAAGTGCTGCTCAACACTTAGAGTATTTTTGAACCCGATATTCCTCATCGTTTTCTCCAGTAAACCCTCGATAGTTACTGTTCATTCGAACCCTTCTCCAGTAGATTGCCGTCGATTTCCATCGTTGTTTGGAGCGAGATTGGTGGCACTGAGATCGTCTTTAGTAGCTCTTTTGATTGATACCAGTTACGAAGCCCGGTTCGACGTTGTAGAGGGAACGCGAAGAAGCTGTGAGTTGTTGTGTTTTCACGAAAGTTTAGTAGAGCATTCTCCCGTGCATGTGAGCTTCTGGATAAGTGTTCCTTGCTGTTTTAAGATTAGTTCTAGCTATTAGAAGCTGCTGTGATAGATAGAACCAGATTTGAGTTCTTGGCCGTAGGCAGTATGTTCTAGAAGCTAGGATTTGAGCTGAATATTGAGATGCTTTGACATATTTAGCTCCCGGACAGTTCCTCCTATTGTGTGTATCGTGACCAGTGAGGAAGCAGTTTGAGCAATTGAAGCTGCCGTGCCTGAGTAAGATCTGTTGAGGTAGAATTTGAGAATTGAAGGTACGAGTTGAGCTTTTGTTAACGGCTTAGACATAGCGTGCTAGTATTAGAGGCATGAAATCTATGCTATGTGATTTCTGTGTTTACGTGAACAGCTTGAATGAATTGATATGTTCTGTTTACGTATTATATGCATGTTGAAATCAGATTTGAATTTCATGGCATTCATGCATACATATTGAGCCTTTGATCGATTGAGAACCTGAGATAGATCCACGTTGTGACTGGTAGACAGATGTGTCGTGCCTGAAAGGTACAATGCTATCATCGAAGTGGTGACCGACTGATTGGTTGTGTCTGAAAACCACCGAGCTGTGATGGCTGATGGGCCCGAAGATCACAGACCGATGATTTTCCCGGTTGATACACTGTGCGGGTATAGAGGCTCGATTGAGATTACTACCAGCTGATTAGCAGGCCTTGATGACCGATGTTCTTTGACGGCCACATGCATTCATGACTTAGAATACTGCATGTTTATGATTTACTGTTATATTAGTGCTCATTCGTACTGAGGATTGACCTTGTATTCTTTTCCCGCTTTTGTGTTGTTTGGATCTGCATTGCCCATTTGCAGGATCTTCAGGTAACCAAGCTGGACAGACTGGAACCCCAGTTGGTCGATCCCCATTTCCTTGAGTCCCAGTTACTATCGTTATTTTATTATGTATTGATCCAGGGGATGCCCTGAGGTTATATGTATTTTGGGGATCGTTGTTGATTTGATTGGTGATTACCTGTTGTTGTATGAGTTTTGATTTAACTCGTATTTTGATTATGACTATTTTGAAGATATGATTTGGTTCAGGCCCAATTTTATTTCGAAAATTTTTAGCCTTATTTTATGCTTCCACGTTTATGTGCTTAATTGTGCTATTAATCCTTGTTAATTAACACGGGGCCTGACACTTTTGGTATCAGAAATTAAACTGGGATAAGCTCGTTTTCCTTTGATCGTACTCGAGTCTAGGCACAGAGTTCTGATTTGATTTCTTGCTTGACTATGTGAATTGCTTGATTGGATATCTGTCTCTGTGATTATCTACTGTCAGTTCTTACCCTGAGAATTGAAGATGCCGCCGAGGATAGGTAGAGGTAGGACTGCCAGATGTTCGGTTGAGGAGTCTAGGGCCTCGGATAGCGATGAGGGCATTCAGCAGAATATCCCTTTGTGTCGTCGAGAGAGATAGGTAGAGGTAGAGGATGTGACGAGACATATTGGCGAGATGGAGCTAGTTCTAGCAAGGTTTCAGTGGACGAATCCCCCTATGTTCGTGGGCGCCGAGGGAGGTTTGATGGCCGAGGGTTGGCTAGTCCCGATGGAAGAATTGTTTGATACCTTGGAGTACGCTCCTGAGAAGAGATTGAAGCTAGCGGTGTTGCAGTTGAGAGATAATGCGCAGCGCTGGTGGAGAGGTACTTCCCGTATCTTGCGAGAGAGTGGGGCTTTGATTACTTGGGAGAGCTTCTGTGCAGCTTTCCGACAGGAGTATACCCCAGAGTCCTACTACAACAGTCGTGAGCGAGAGTTCGACAACCTGAAGCAAGGGAATATGAAGGTAGCTGAGTATGCCAGACAGTTTTCTTCGCTACTGATGTATGTTCCCCATGTAGCTAACCAGGAAAGGACTAAGAGGAATAAGTTCCTGAATGGTTTGAGGCCTGATTTGTTCCGGATGGTGTTGTTTGGTTCACCTGCGAGTTATTCTGAGGCCGTGGATAGGGCTGTAGATATTGAGGAGAGTTTGTTGGAGGCACAGGCTCCGGTTCAGCCGTCAGTGGGGCGCACTTTTCAATCGGTGCAGGATGTGTCACAATCGTTTCAGTCTCCTCAAGGTCAAGTGTCGCAACAATCGAATCATCAGAGGTTCAAGCCACAAGGCAAACAGTTTAAGAAGAAGACGCATTCAAGTTCCTCTGGTTCTGTGAGTTCTGGTGGCAGTACTTCTGGCAGTATGTTCTGTGGTCAGTGCGGAGGGAAGCATGAGACTTCGCAGTGTCGTGGAGTTCGAGGTATTTGTCATCTCTGTGGACAACCGGGACATTTGGCTAGAGCGTGTCCTTTGATGGGAGGGCAGTCCTTGGGTCAGTGGCAGCAAGGTTCCGCTGGTAGTTCTTCGCAGCGACATCAACCTTTTGTTTCGACACAACGTTCAGGATTTCAACCTCGTGAGCCCTCTAGCTTTGGAGTACCCTCGAGACCTCAATTTTTGGGACCACAGTAGGCCCAGGCGAATGCCTTGACGAGAGAGAAGGCTGATGAGATACCTACGGGAGGGATTCAAGGTACATGCTTTATCTTTGATTTTCCTGCACGAGTTTAGATTGACACTGGAGCATCACACTCCTTCATTTCTGAGTTGTTTGTGTATGAGCGTGGGTTGATTTATTCCCCACTGTGTGATGTTGTCTCCGTGTCCACCCCTGCTGGTGTGAGTCTGTTGTCCCGAGAGGTGGTGTTGGATTGCCTGACTATATTTGATGAGCATGTTTTGATGACCCATCTGATTGTTTTGGGAATTCTAGATTTTGATTGCATTTTGGGTATGGATGTGCTGACTGAGAATAGGGCGACCGTTGATTGTTTCCATGGTGTGGTGAGGTTTAGGCCTCGATCTGGAGACAAATGGGAGTTCTATGGTGTTGATTCGCGACCTAAGATTCCTTTAGTATCTGCCATGGAGATGTTTAGTTTGTTGTCGCTAGAGAATTTAGGGTTTATGATCTATGCCCTAGATGTTTTCCATGAGTCGAGAGTGGAGTTGAGCGATGTTTCGATTGCTCAAGAGTTCCCAGATGTGTTTCCAGACGAGATTCCTAAATTCCCTCCGAGACGAGAGATTGATTTCAGTATAGAGTTGGTGCCTGGTACAGCCCCGATTTCTAGAGCTCCGTATCGGTTGGCGCCAGCAGAGTTAAAGAAACTCAAGGATCAGTTGACAGATCTTCTTGAGAAAGGCTTCATTAGACCGAGTATGTCACCTTGGGGAGCTCCGATTCTGTTTGTGAAGAATAAAGATGGATCTATGAGGATGTGCGTTGATTTTCTGCAGTTGAACAAAGCGACAGTGAAGAAAAAGTATCCTTTGCCGAGGATTGATGACTTGTTCGATCAGTTGCAAGGATCGGTCGTGTACTCGAAGATTGATTTGCACTCTGGCTATCACTAGTTGCGGATTATAGATGCTGATGTAGCGAAGACAGCCTTCTGAACGAGATACGGGCATTATGAGTTTCTTGTGATGCCGTTTGGATTGACAAATGCTCCTGCTGTATTCATGGATTTGATGAATCGCGTCTTTAGCGAGTACATCGATCGATTTGTGATTGTCTTCATAGATGACATCTTGGTGTATTCGAAGAGTTTCAAAGAGCATAAAGAGCACTTGAGGCTAGTGTTACAGAGACTGAGAGACTCACAACTGTATGCCAAGTTCAGCAAGTGTGAATTTTGGCTAGACAAGGTTATCTTCTTGGGTCATGTGATTTCAGCGCAAGGAATTTCTGTGGATCCTAGTAAGGCATAAAGAGCACTTGAGGCTAGTGTTACAGAGACTGAGAGACTCACAACTGTATGCCAAGTTCAGCAAGTGTGAATTTTGGCTAGACAAGGTTATCTTCTTGGGTCATGTGATTTCAGCGCAAGGAATTTCTGTGGATCCTAGTAAGGTCGAATCAGTTCTTAACTGAGATTGACCTAGGAATGTTTCCGAGATCCATAGTTTCTTGGGATTGGCTGGTTATTATAGGCGTTTTATTGAGAAGTTCTCTTCGATAGCCAGGCCGATGACTCAGTTGACCCAGAAGGATAAGAAGTTTGTTTGGAATGATGAGTGTGAGTCTAGTTTTCAGATGCTGAAGGAGAAATTGACGACTGCTCCTGTTTTGGCCTTGCCTTCGGGTTCTGGAGGTTTTGTGGTGTGCTCCGATGCTTCTCTGAGTGGTTGGGATGTGTTTTGATGCAGAACGGGTACGTGATTGCGTATGCATCTCGACAGTTGAAGCCTCACGAGACGAGATACCCCGTTCATGACTTAGAGTTGGCTGCGATTGTGTTTGCTTTCAAGATATGGCGACATTATTTGTATGGTGAGGAGTTTGTGGTGTACACCGATCACAAGAGTTTGAAGTATATCTTCACCCAGTCAGATTTGAATATGAGGCAACGTCGTTGGATGGAGTTGCTTAAGGATTTTGATTGCGAGATACAGTATCAGCATGGGCGGATGAACTTGGTAGCCGATGCCTTGAGTAAGAAAGCCCAGCCTGCTATGCTAACATCCTTGAGTATCTCGAGAGTCCACGAGCAGTTGAGTACTTCTGGTTGGCCATTCCAGTCGAGTGATCAGTACTTCATAGTTTCTTCGATTCAGGTTGAACCACAGATTGTGATTGACATCAGAGAGGCGCACAGGACTGATCCGTATATCCATGAGTTGAGGATTAAGGCCCAGAATGGTCTGTCTGATGATTTCTCTGTTGCTTCGGATGGGTGTTTGAGATTTCGAGGAAGATTGGTGGTTCCGAACTTGATTGATTGAAAGAGAATACTCTTAATGAAGCGCATTGCAGTCGATATAGCGTACATCCGGGGGAGAAGAAGATGTACCATGCTTTGAAGTCTCACTACTGGTGGGAAGGCATGAAGAGAGACATTTCTGGTTTTGTTGCTTGATGTTTGAATTGCCAGCAGGTCAAGGCTGAGAGAATGAGATCTGGTGGATTGTTGCAGAGTTTAGAGGTGCCCCAATGGAATTGGGAGCACATCGCCATGGATTTTGTGACTCATTTTCCTCGGTCGAGTAGGGGATGCGATGCAATTTGGATAGTGATTGATAAACTTTCGAATTCAGCCCATTTCATTCCCTATGATGTGAGGTGTTCAATGAATAAAATGGAAGTTGTATGTCGACCATGTGATGAGATTGCATGGAGTGCCTGTTTCGATAGTGTCAGATAGAGATCCGAGGTTCACCTCTCGATTTTGGAAGAGTTTTCACGCAGCAATGGGTTCGAGATTGGCTATGAGTACAGCCTATTACCCCCAGACAGATGGCCAATCTGAGAGGACCATTCAGACTTTAGAAGATATGCTGCGTGCAGTTGTGATAGATTTCAGTGGTGGCTGGCAGGAAGCTTTGTCCTTAGTTGAGTTTTCTTACAACAACAGCTACCAAGTGACCATTGGAATGGCTCCGTTTGAAGCTTTATATGGTCGAAAGTGTAGATCACCGATCTATTTGGAAGAAGTTGGTGGGAGACAGCTTTCTATCCTGAGTTTGTGCAGCATATGAAAGATCAGGTTGAATTGATTCGGAGTAGAATGAAAGCTGCACAAGATAGATATGCTGGCTATGCTAATAAGCGATGCAGGCAGTTAGAATTTGAGGTTGGCGATCGTGTATTTCTCAAGATTTCTCCTTTCAAGAGTGTTATGAGATTCAGATATAAGGGTACTTTAGCTCCTCGATTCGTTGGTCCCTTTGAGATTGTTGAGCGGATTGGACAGTTGACCTATAGATTGAAGTTTCCTGATGAGTTAGCAGCGATGCATGATGTTTTTCATGTATCAATGTTGAGAAAATATGATCCAGATCCATCCCATGTGCTGAGGACTGATGAGGTAGAGCTAGACCAGACCCTGAGCTATGTCGAATATCCAGTACAGATTCTGGACAGGAAGGAGAAACAACTGAGGAATAAGGTTATACCGTTGGTGATGGTCCAATGGAGCAAGCATGGGCGTGAAGAAGCTACCTGGGAAGTTGAGGAAAAGATGAGACAGGAGTGGCTTCATCTGTTTGAGCTATGACAGTAGCGATCCAGGTAACCTTCTAGCTTGAATGATTTCGTGATTTAAGTGATTTTGCTGCTGAATTGAGATTCTGTTTGGTAATGAGTTTTACTAGGCAGTATGGCATGGGTGTATTAGGAATGGTGTCTAGTATAGTGTGTTGTGAATAAGCTATCTTACTGTTGTGATTTTGATTCGATGTCTTAAATGATTTCGAGGACGTATCGATTTCTAGTGGGGGAGAGTGTGAGGACTAGAAATCTGTTAAGTAAGATTTAGTGTCTAATCAGATTTTTAATTAAGATTTGTCACGGAAATTGTGATTTTTGGGTGCTCAGATTTAGACGTAGAGTGATCAGCAGTGAGAACGGAGATCGAGTGAGATATGCGACGAATTTTGAGTTCAGTAGTTGCATTTTCCTATCGAGAAATGATTCCAGTGGTAATTCAGACTTGAGGTTCATCGTTGGGAGAAGATGGGCCAGTAGCGTTCTTGAGCGGGGTCTAGCGAACATTCAGATGTTGGTATTTCAGTAGTAGCGTGAACATATGTCAACTCTAGTCAACGCAGCTGTGAGAGAGTAGCGAGAAGCAGCAGTTAGCGTTAGCACGTGCAGGTGCGAGAAGGTGCCACGTGTTGGTCAACACATCTGAGTTGACTGTTGGTTGTTAACGCTATTCAGATGTTGCTAGCGAGAGATCTGTTTCAACTGTGGAAGCTATGCTACGTAGTTTTGATTAGTTGGTGCGACGTCGTTTGCTGTGGAGTTAGTAACTCGTTTAGAGACCTGAACCATATCAGCATAGCCAGTTGAGGGCGAAAGCTGGTGTCAGCTTTGAGAGGGTTTTTTCCTTACTTTAAGCAAAGATCTGAATTGCTTAGAACAGTAGTGATTCGAGGATTTATATACCAAGTGCTGCTCAACACTTAGCGTATTTTTTAACCCTATATTCCTCATCGTTTTCTCCAGTAAACCCTCGATAGTTACTGTTCATTCGAACCCTTCTCCGGTAGATTGAAGTCGATTTCCTCCATTTTTTGGAGCGAGATTGGTGGCGCTGAGCTCGTCTTGAGTAGCTCTTTCGATAGATACCAGTTAGGAAGCTCGGATCGACGTTGGAGAGGGAACACGAAGCAGCTGTGAGTTGGTGTGCTTTCGCGAAAGTTGAGTAGACCGTTCTCCTGTGCGTGTGAGCTTCTGGGTAAGTGTTACTTGATGTTTTAAGCTTAGTTCTAGCTGTTAGAAGCTGTTGCGATAGATAGAACCAGATTTGAGTTCTTGGCTGTAGACAGTATTTTGTAGAAGCTAGGATTTTGAGCTGAATATTGAGATTCTTTGACAGATTTAGCTCCCGGACAGTTCCTTCTGTTGTGTGTATCGTGACCAGTGAGGAAGCAGTTTGAGAAATTGAAGCTGCCGTGCCTGAGTAAGATCTGTTGAGGTAGAATTTGAGAATTGAAGGTACGAGTTGAGCTTTTTTTAACGGCTTAGACATAGCGTTCTAGTATTTGAGGCATGAAATCTATGCTATGTGATTTCTGTGTTTACGTGAATATCTTGAATGAATTGATATGTTCTGTTTACGTATTATATGCATGTTGAAATCAGATTTCATGGCATTCATGCATACATATTGAGCCTTTGATCGATTGAGAACCTGAGATAGAGCCACTTTTATTTTTAATAGGAAACAAACTTTTATTAATACCTTGATAATGTAAAAGAATAAAATACTTGGCAAATAGAGCATTCTGGTCGTTTTCAACTCAAGAATGGGTCACACATGCCCCATCAACAACCAAAAGCGGAAATTTGGGAATTCTTTCTTTAACTGCTTAACCAACAAATCAAGCAATTGATAGGTACCATCCAGACAAGAATGCCAGCAATCCTGAAGCTTCTGAGCTTTTCAAGGAGGTCGCATACTCTTATAGCATTTTATCAGATCCTGAGAAAAGGAGACTCTATGATACTGCAGGGTTTGAGGTGAACTTTTTTCTTCTTAATAACTGCAGTTAATATTTTTTCATTTTTTCCAATTTCTTAACATTAAATGGTTTGAGAACAAATATTTACAATCACTAGAAATTTCATTCTTTCACAGTATAAGGACCTCTTGGCCAAAATGTGTACAAGACCTTCTTTTCAGTTCTTGTGTAAAAAAGAAAGCTAATAATGTGTTCAAACGGCAAACAAACATGCATGGTTGCTCAGAAATGACGACTCATGAACTTATGCATTTTTAGGTTTCTGGTCTGTGGCATAGGCAATGTAATATGTTAAAAAGGCACTGCGTATGTTGAGTTAAGCGTGCATGAGTGAGAAAAGTACGGGGATGAGTGACCTTCTGGGAAGCTCTTCTACGTCAAACTACTGACGTTGCGTCACTTGATCTGGTTGACCAGGTGGGCTGTAAAAGTGTGACGCCAGATCTTAACTGGTAATATTATCTCTTCTGGGGATAGGACCGACGGTCGAGAAAGGTTAAGACTGATCTTTAAGGGAAATGAGACAGTACCAGCAGTTAGACAGCAACTCCCCGGACTCATGGACCTAACAGCACAATCCTAACGCACACGTGCTGCCAACATTATAGGAATAAAGTTGCACCTTGGCTAACATCTATAGCGTTTTGGCCTAGTGGTAAGCGCTTGATCCTACAAGCTTCCTCTATCATCTTAGCACAGAAACTAAGATCAGCTTGTGTCCGGACTGATCCGTCTCAACCTAGACTCTCCAAGCTTCTTAATCCTGATTATTTAACACTAATCTAGAATGATTAAGCCGTTAATCCTATGGGCTAATTACAGTCCTCACATTGATGTAGTGAATGAGTTTCCAGACGTATTCCAGAATACATATCTAGTCCGCCACCAGATCCAGAGCCGAAGTTTGCGATGATGTAGTACCTGGTATGACTCCTAGAGCTAAGCGCCGTACAGACTTGCGACCATAGGGATGAAAGAGTTAAAGGATCAAATTCAAGATCTAATAGGCAAAGATTTCATTCATTCTAGCACGTCACCATGGGGAGCCCCAGTATTTTTCGTCAAGAAAAAAGATGGTAGTATGCATTTATGCATCAACTATAGAGTTGAATAAGTTACAATCAAGAATAAGTATCCTCTCCCTAGGATCGACGATATGTTTGATCAGTTACTAGGTGCAACTGTATTTTCTAATGTAGATCTCCGATCTGAATATCACCAGCAGAAGATTAAAGAAGCAGAACAAGACAGCTCAGAACACGTGATAGACGTGACGAAATTTTTAGTGAGACCCTTTGGTTTAACGAATATAGTTCTCCAACATTTCCTAGAACAGTTCATAATAGTTTTTTCAGATGATGACCTAATCTACTCTAAGAACATAGCCGAACATTCAGATCAGCTTAGATGTGTCGGAAGTGGCAGGTTATTACCAATGTTTAATTAAAAGAGTTCAAAGATAGTTGTTCCTATAACGTCTTTGATTAAGAAAAAATGATAAGTATGTATGGACCTTAGAGTTCCCATCCAGTTTTGATAGATTAAAGCAACCGGTGATAGAGTCCCTATTTTAACATTGTCATCTGGAATAGGAATTAATGCTATATTCTCAAATGCATCAAAGACGGGTTTGGGTGCTGTTTTTATTCAAGATATGAAGGTGATTGCCTACGCTTCTTGAAAACTAAATATTTATGAGAATAGTTACCCTACTTGCGATCTAGAACGGGGAGCTGTGGCCTTCGCATTAAATAATTTAAGGTACTACCTCAAGTATTTTCTTCACTCAGCAAGAGCTCAACACGAGACAAAGAATATGGCTAGAGCTGGTAAAAGACTATGATTTCATCATTAGTTAACATCCCGGTGAATTTAACATAGTAGCATAGGTGAAGTAGAAAAATTAGTTGGATTAGCTCAACTTTCAGTTCAAAGACATTTAATTAATGAAATTGAGAGTTCTGAACTGGAGGTGATTACACAGAAGTCTCTGTGAAGTTAGCTGTGATTACCATCCAGTCTACGTTAAAATATCGGATTAGAGAAGCGCAATCAAGTAACGATTAATTACAAATGAAAGCAACAAAATGAACAGAGTAGACAAATGGTCTATGCTGATAGCCATCTCGGCGAGCCAATAGAGCTTGCGCCCAATCTGACTTATGAAGAAGAACTAGAGACGATTCTTCTTAGAGAAAACCGAAGGATGAGAAATGGAAGTATTCCCTCAATTACGATTCAATGGGTGAATCATTCAGAACTAGAATCAAACTGGGAAGCCAAGACAGATATGCGTAGTCGATACCCAAATCTGGTTAAGTAAGAAAATTTCGAGGACAAAATTTTTTCTAAGGGGGTAGATTGTAACGCCCAGAAAATTTATAAATCCACAATGATATATCTAAAATTTTTTAAGGGTTTCATTTGCTAATTTCAGTACCCTACTACAGCTTAATTCAGCAATTCAGCTTTCGTCTGAGCTGAATTTCAGATTAGACAGGAACACGATTCGCAGGAGTTGACCGATCGAATACTATCAATCATGGTTCAGGCTATTTTATATCCGATTCGGTTTTGTTTGCTTGTGTACAAAGTTGTACTTTCAAAGATATTTTTAAAATGGTGAGATCATGCTTCATGTTTTCCTTTAAAATCACGTATCATCACTTTTCACATCATAATCAAACTATTTCAAAAGAATTTCCATTTTAAAGAGGTGAAGATCTCTCCACCAACCGACCGAAAACTTCAACTCTTTCAAAATAATTTCTGGATCACGTTTGTAAGTATTCAACACCGGAGGAAATTTCTCTTAGCTGCGTTCAGTATATGAGACAAGTAAATTCTATTTGCTGCACTTTGAAAAGCATATATTGATTCCCTGCTTGCATGTTTGTATGAGTTTTAAAGGTTTGAGAAATATTTTTGAATTTTTTCAAACACAGAGTTGAGATAATGATGTTTTCTTGATCAAGTAATGGTTTGCTGGGGTTTAGATTCAGAAAATTTGTTCAAAAATATTTTATGATGTTTGAGATAGTTTTATTCTTGAAAATATTGGGATGTTCTGCAAGTATCTTACAAGCAGCTTACATGTTTTTGTTTCTGGATGTTTCCTTAGATATTTTCGTTTGCTTCAGACTAAGGAAATTTTCTAAGTTGTTAATCATTATTGAGCTAAGTTGCGATATGTTATTTTTCTTGATTAGATTCTAAGTCGCGATCAGTTTTTTTCCCCAGAGTTGTTATTCCCGTAATCTAATTTCTCACCTAGAGCTATTTTACGCTCGTAATCTGATTTCATTATCCAAGCTAAGTTGACTTTGTTTGAAGATCATAATCCAGTCTGCTCATTAAGTTGTGTTGACTTTTCCTAATATGAATTGACCATGTGAGACCCGAAAGCTGATGAGATTAATTTCGTAAATTAATCGGGTTTTGTTGAGATCAGCTTTGAGTTGATATGCTTAGAGAAGCTATCGGGTTTTGGTTTCAGCGTTTGAGTTCAGCGATCAGTAGTTAGCGCAATTATCGCTAGATGTTGGCGTTCAGAAGTGGTGACGTCAGCAGCTATTGCTGAGTTGTTGTATTCAGCAGTTGTAGCGAGCTCAGCAGTCGCTGAGCAGTAGAGAGTGCGCTAGCGTTTTTCAGCAGTGAGTGGTTCTACGTCGTCGTTTGGATTAGTTGGAACGACAGCGTTTTGATGTAGCGCTAGGACTCAGCTGTGGGTTGTGTGCGTATCCAACTTTTGACTGAGGGATCAGCTGTTGGTTAGTTGTTCAGCAGTAGGTAGCGGGTGACGTGTTCAGTTACGACAGTAACTCGTGCGACGTAGTTTGATTTAGTTGATCGCTGTTTAGCGATAGGACACAGCTGAGGAGAAATTCAGCTGTTGGTTGGGATATCAGTGGCGATAGCTGATATTGTCGGTGGATCTAGTTAGTCAGTGGTGACTATTAATAGAGGACTTGGTCCTTGCGTTCAATTATTGTTTCCCCGACACTTAGAAATATTTCCCGTGAACCTTATCTTGTCGCGATACCCTAGTTACTGTTCATAGTAATCTTCTTCGTTTCAATTTTCGTCGGTAGATAGCTCCGACGAGAGCGAGAGTGGTAGCGTTGGACTCCTCTTGCTAAGGAATTTCGTCTCATACCCTTTTCATAGGCAGCGGAGGAGCTGGAAGAGGATCGCAGAGACATCTCCCTTGTGTAGTCTGTTAGCATAAGCGTCGGATTTCGCATCCCATCCTAGCTTGTTGGGGTAAGTAAATATTCTACCTTTAAGCTTTGTTAGAGCTTTCGTGGTGATAGAAAGGTAGATCTAGCGCTGGTGGAGTCGTAGCTCCCAGCTACTGTGGTTCTGAGATGTAGTCCTTGAGCAATTGCTTGTATTGGCTTAGCATGTGGTGGATCTGCGTTGCTAGGACTTCCATTGTGGCAAGCTGCATGTGCTAGGTATAATTCAGAAGTTAAGGTACGGATGTTGAGCTTTGTTACAGCTTTGGATTGAGCGTGGATTACGTGCCTTGTTGTGTATGCTCTTTGCTGTTATTATTGTGCATGTTTGTAATATCAGCTGTTACATTCGCATATACGCATATTCTCCTGTTGAGATCTATTTTGCTAGATAGCCGCTATGGGCGGAGTGGGTAGCTCTCACACCTCATGAGTGGGAAACAGCAGGTTGAGCTATTGTTGCATCTGGTGCAGTATACGTGAGACGAGTGGGTAGCTCCCATATACTCAGTATACATTCTGTGACTACTGTCCTTCAGTTGTCCCGCTCCAACTGTTGAGTTGTGTTATCCAGCTGTCGAGTTGTTGTTTTGAGATCTCTCGGCTTCCAGCTTTCGGTTGTACTTCGATCTCCTGCATAACATTTGCATGTTTATCTACTGCTTTATGTTTGTTGTATTGTTGCTAGTATTTGCATTGTTGTACTGTTGTATTCCGAAATGTAAATTGGGATTATTTTAAGTATTGTGTTATTTTAAATTATTTGTTTTAACCGTCAAGCCAAGCGAAAATTTTAAGCCACTATTTATTGCTTCCTCTATGTTTTGCGTGGTTTAACTCTGAGTGTGCACGAGGCCTGACAGACCAAACAGCAAGATCTGATTTTCTATTCTGAGACAGTGCACTCGTGTTCTATTGTACTCCGAGCTGATTCAGCTTAGGTCCACCATGGACAGATACAGTAATTTCAAGTTTAATTCTTCTCTCATTTAACTTTGATTCGAAAATATAACTCTAATATGTTCGAAATTATACCCATTTTGTGAGACCCGAAAGATTGTGGATTAATTGAGTTAATTAATTGGAGTTTGGATAGACCAAATTTGACATGAACAGATCTGGGATGGATCAGCTTTGAGCTGATATTCTTGGTGAGCGTATTGGGTTTCTATAATTGCGTTTGGAACAGCCCTGGACAGTTGTAGAGTTCTGCGTAGTAGTAGTCATCGGGGAGTTGAGAAGCATTGGTTGGTGACTTCGGATTTGGCATTATTTGATTGTAATCGAAGCTAGAGGTCAAATCTAGTTGTCGCTACGTATTTGAGATACGTTAATTGATATCCTGCGCGGGTAGCAAAACGCCGTCGTTTGGGAGAAATCAGATTTGAGTTGCGCAAGTTGTTAGCGCTGTGTGAACCGGCTTGGTTTGTATTTTGATGTGGACCGGGTTCGGGTTGTTTAGACCGGAAGGCAGCGTGACGCCGTTTTGGGTATTAGTGAGCTGTGATTAGTACTTGTGTGAGATCTGGTCATCCAGATCTGAGTTGCGATGCAGCCCCATTTAGCGATAGCATATTTGGTGTTAACGGGATGACGTGTCCAGTGGAATAGTGGACTTCGGTGCGACGTCGTTTAGTAGTAGCGCGCTGGTTTAGCGTATGGTCCAGATCTGGAGTGTTACTCAGATCTGAGTGGGTATCAGATTTGAGCCAACGTTATCGGTAGTTACTGTTCATCAGATTTGGGGAACTTAAGTCGTTATATAGAGGACTCTGACCCTTCGAACATGATTTTTCGCGACACTTAGAAATATTTCCCGTAACCATATCATGTCGCGATACCCTAGTTACTGTTGACCGAAGCTTATCTTCTCCGATTGTCGGTGGTAGAAGACTCGGATTTGAGCAATAGTGGTAGCACTGGACTCCTCTTGCTAAGGTGATTCGTTCAGTACCTTTTCCGATCTAAGCTAGTGATAGATCTCCCTTATGACTTTGTTTAGAGCTGTTTGTTGTGTTATAAGGGTAGGATAAAGCTGGGTGGAGCTCGTAGCCCCCAGTTCGTAAGTTATGTGTTACTGTCCCTGAGCTTTGTGTTGTATTGGTTTATCAGGTTTCATATCTGTGTGCTCAGGACCTTGTTGTGGTAATTGTAGCTTAGAAGGTTAAGGTACGGATGTGAGCTTGTTTTACAGCTTTGGATTGAGCATGGATATTTACGTGTGTTGCTGTGTATGCTCTGTGCTGTTATTGCTTGCTTCTGCCCTGTGTTTATCGTTGCAAGCTGTTGTATTTGCATATATGCATTTTCCATGTTTAGCTCAGATCTTGTTAGTCGTTCCTTGTTTTGCTAACCTGTGTGTACCAGGATGCTTGTATTGAGGACGAGCGGAAATACCGTGATCCTCATCTTCCTGCTGGGTTGTTGTTAGCCGCTATGAGCCGAGTGGGTAGCTCCCACGCCTCATGAGTTGGGCAACAGTAGGTTGAGTGATTTGTTATGCATCTGGTACTGTGTGTTGAGACGAGTGGGTAGCTCCCATATACTCCCACACGTAGTGGCCACAATATTTCAGTTGTTCTGTATCAGTTGTTGATCAGTTTCTTGAGATCCTTTGGCTCCCTGCCTTCGGTTGTAGCCTTGTTCTCTTGCATAGCATGTTACTAGCCAACTTGTGGCATGTGGGTTCTTGTTGACTCTGTGTAAAACGATCATTATTTATGAAATTCGCATTCTTTTATGGCATTCTTTATCTTCATTATTATTATTACAATTGTTGGATAAAGACCTTGAATGCACTATAGTGTATGTTAGATGTGATAGTAGATATGATGGCTATCATGAAACACATCTAATAGTCACTGTGTATTCTGAACCTGTTCCTAGTCAATTGGGCCGTCCAAAAGAGGATAAGGGCCGCCCGAGCTTGAGACCAGCATCTGTGATGTGAAGTACCACGTTTAATTGGTAGGGAACATTGTGATGTTCTGAGCATGCAGATGGATAGTGACCTGGTGATCTATCGAACTACCCTCGTTCGGATTTTCCAAGTGGTTACCATTTTTCGAGTGGATTAAGTCTGAGGTCTTGGTTGTACAGATTAGTCCTCATTACTCGAAACGTCATTGAGACTATACATGATAGGTGCCTCACTTTGACCCGTTTACGACTCAGTTGGGGTCATCAGGTGGCGGGGTTGGATGAGGTCCCGATGCATGTAGGAGTCGATGCTTCGTTGTCGAGGATTCACCGCTCACCCTTGTGCATGGATATCCTATGCTATCGAGAAGATAATAGTGTGATAAATCTCTGGCCATAGTACTAGATATATTTTGGGTAAATGGGTTTACCTAGTAACACATGCGATGTCACTATTTGATCTTCAATATGTATGCATGGTGATTGGATCTCCAGCGACTCTCGATTTACCAATGGTCGTTGATCTGATCGGGATATTTGAGTTGAAAGGACAGTACTGTATGCTAACCATGACCGACTGGTTCTTGCAGGCACTATCAGTGATACCTAGGGGATCGTGGGGCGATGTTGCTAGACGCTTTACCATTATCCTATGGGTCAGTCCGAAAATGTGGTTTCGGAGTCACAAATATTGTGAGCCCATGGTTAGCTGTATCCCTGAACCATGGAGGTCACACAAGTACTGGTTTCTCAATTCCCGTATGGAAATTAAGCTAAATTTGTTGAGTAAAGTAGGAGGAAGGATGGAAGTGTGATTTCCTAAAATTGAATAGGGTGAAAATGAAATTTCCTTAAGCTTGGACTAGTTTGACTATCCTTAAAGCTTATAGGGGCCTAACTTCTATTTTGGACTAGGTGGTCCGAAAAATTGTTTTCACGTCATAATGCTCAGTTTTGTAAACTGTGTAGATCGATCATATCTGATCGTCGATCGGGATTATGATGGAGCCACAGCGATGGACTTGAAACCAATGTACGCCTGGGCCTGGGCCCGACCCAAGCCCATTAACTTGGTTTAAGCCCATGAAAAATATATAAATAGGGGCCCTAGGGTATTCATTTGAGATACACCAAAAGCTGCTCAGCTAATATTTTCTCCCTTCTTCTCCTCCTCTCGCCGCCGCCGCCCGCCGTCGACGCCACCGCCGGAATTTATTCCGACCATTTCGGCGAGGAGATTCCGTCCGTGAGACTTTCGTCGGTTTTCTAGTGCAAACCGGCGAAGAAATTGAGATTCTGATCGTGGACCGGATTAGGAAGCCGTAGCTGTTCAACCGTTGAAGTGCTAATTTTCCCGTGGAATTGGTCGGAGCCAGGCGCCTAGGCGCCAGCAAGGTATATTCTAAACATTCTATGAATGTTTTTAATTATTATATAGGTGTATTGACCGTTCCCGGGCTCCAAATTTTTAATTCTTCCGCTGCGCCTTGGGAGTGGGATCTGGATTTTCCGTTGTGCAAACATAGCATCTGCATATTATCTGTTGCTATCTATTAGCTGTTTTTCAGTTACTCTCCGTACTGGGGTTTGACCCCCATGTCCCACTGGGGCTGGATGTTTTTTTTGCCTGTGTGTGTTTCAGGTTATCAAAGTTTCTCAACTGAACGTGGATTTGATCCAGCTGGTAGTGCCCCGGAAGGTTGATAGAGTGTCCCGATTATATATAGTATATTTATGTTATAGTGTATTGTATCTTTGTTGAGCGAGAGACTCATCATGGAGCCTTTGGTTGTTGATTGGGAGTCACTCTGCTTGTACGTTAGTTCGTGTTGTATTCGTTGTGGTTGGTTTTCGATTGTCTAAGTCAGGCCAAAGCGAAAAATTTTAGCCACTATTTTAAATGCTTCCTCGATTGTATTTTGCGTGGTTATACTCTGTGTCGTGAACCGGGCCTGACATTTTTGGTATCAGAGCTTAAATTGGGATAAGCTCGAATTCTTTTGATCACACTTGAGTCTAGGCACAATGTTGCTTGTTACATGTGCATGACTATGTGATTCATTGGCTGTGTGATCTTACTATTCTAGTGATCTCGTAGATGCCGCCTAGACATAGGGGTAGAGCAACCAGGCAGATTCCGGAAGAATCTGAGGGTCAGAATGAGGATATTCAGCGTAGTGTTCCTGGTCGTAGGCGTACTAGGCAGGTTGAGGACGAGGTTGATGTGCTGGCAGCCCATGTGGATGAGATGGAACTAATCATGGCGAGGTTTCAGCGTATGAATCCTCAGACTTTAGATGGTAACGAGAGTAGTTCTGATGCTGAGTCTTGGCTGCAGCATATTACTGATAGAGTGTGGTATGATGATGAGCGCAGATTGAGTTTGGCGACCTTCCAGCTGAGGAAGAACGCAGAGCGCTGGTGGAGAGGTGCTTCCCGCACGCTTGAGGAGACTGGTGCCGGGATCACTTGGGATAGTTTCTGTACAGCGTTCCTTCAGGAGTATGTTCCGGAGTCTTATGTGAATGTCCGGGAGCGAGAGTTTGACAACTTGGTTCAAGAAACCATGTCGGTGGGTGAGTATGCTCGAAGTTTTTCTTCTATTTGGCTTACCTTCCTCATGTGTCTGGCAGATAGAGGGCGAAGAGGAACCGTTTCATAGAAGGGCTTAACGAGGATCTTTATTCCTTGGTGTTGGCGAGTTCACCTACCAGTTATGCGGACGTGGTGGACAAGGCAAAGGACATCGAGGAAGGGTTGAGGAACCGCAGGTCTCGGGTTCAGCTTCCAGCGGTGCAAAGTTTACGTCCCAATGTTCCAGGGGCGCAACCTCCCAGTTTCCCCAGTCATCTCAGCAGCAGCCCCCAGCAGTCAGCGCAACATTCTGGACGCCATCAGTTCAAGAAGAAGCAGGGTTCTAGTTCTTCTGGCATAGGCAGTTCGAGCAGTAGTAGTAGTCCTAAGGCTACCTTTTGTGGCCCGTGTAGTGGCAGACACCCTTCGACGCAGTGTACAGGGGTTTAGGGTGCTTGCAACAATTGTGGGCAGTATGGACATTTTGCGAGAGTGTGTCCATTGGCTGGATCCCAGCACACCACAGCCCCACCTCAGGGTCGTGCTGGTGGATCTTCTCGAGGTCGTTCTTTTCCTGCTCCGTAGTAGAGGGTGGGAGAGACTCAGTATAGGCCGTTTCAGTAGCCTGGTCCTTCGCGATTTGGACAGTCTTCCCAGCCCCAGTTCTCAGGACCTCAATATGCCCAGGTGAATGCCATGACGAGGGAGCAAGCTGAAGGCACGCCAGGAGGAGTGATTGCAGGTACTTGTACTGTCTTTGATTTTCCTGCACGTGTATTGTTTGATACTGGAGCATCACATTCGTTTATAGCTGATGCATTTGTGGTTGAGCATGGTTTGCATACCAATTCTTTATGTGATGTTGTTTCTGTTGCGACTCATGTCGGTGCGAGCCTATACTCCCAAGAGATTTTGTTGAATGGCATTCATAGGTTTGGTGAGAATGTGTTGGTAGCGAACCTGATTCTTTTAGTGATGTGGGATTTCGATTGTATTGTGGGGATGGACGTGTTGTCTAGCTATAGGGCCACCATGGACTGTTTCCATGGCGTCGTGCGCTTTAGGCCCCAATCTGGCGAGAGTGGAACTTCTATGGCCTCGATTCCCAATCGAAGATTCCCTTGATATCTGCAATGGAGATGTTTAGCCTTATGTCGTTGGAGAATGCTGGATTTATGATCTATGCTTTGGACGCATCCTTTTCATCGTGTGTGGAGCTTAGCGACATTCCCGTTGCTCGAGATTTCCCCGATGTGTTCCCCTAGGAGATTCCTAGCTTTCCTCCGAGAAGGGAGATCGACTTCAGCATTGAGTTGGTACCTTGTACAGCTCGAATCTCTCGACCCCTTATCGTATAGCGCCAGCTGAGTTGAGGGAGTTGAAGGTACAACTTAGTGACTTGCTGGAGAAAGGTTTTATTCGACCAAGCATGTCACCGTGGGGAGCTCCTATCTTGTTTGTGAAGAAGAATGATGGTTCAATGAGGATGTGCATCGACTTCCAGCAACTGAATAAGGCTATCGTAAAGAATAAGTACCCTCTACCGAGGATCGATGACTTGTTTGATCAACTTCAGGGTTCGGCCTGAGTTGAGGGAGTTGAAGGTACAACTTAGTGACTTGCTGGAGAAAGGTTTTATTCGACCAAGCATGTCACCGTGGGGAGCTCCTATCTTGTTTGTGAAGAAGAATGATGGTTCAATGAGGATGTGCATCGACTTCCAGCAACTGAATAAGGCTATCGTAAAGAATAAGTACCCTCTACCGAGGATCGATGACTTGTTTGATCAACTTCAGGGTTCGGCGGTGTACTCTAATATCGATCTACGTTCGGGGTACCATCAATTTCGTATTCGAGAGGAATATGTGGCGAAAACTTCGTTTCGTACGAGGTACGGGCATTATGAGTGTTTGGTTATGCATTTTGGTTTGACGAATGCCCCTGCAGTTTTCATGGATTTCATGAATCGAGTCTTTCGAGAGTTCATCGATCAGTTTGTGATTGTGTTTATCGATCATATTTTGGTATACTCAAAGACTCCGATGCAACATAAAGAGCATTTGAGGCTGGTTCTCCAAACTCTACGAGACTCGCAGCTGTATGCTAAATTTTCTAAGTGCGAGTTTTTGTTGGATAGAGTAGTGTTTCTGGGTCATGTCATTTAAGCCGATGGATTGTTTGTTGATCCCAGTAAGGTAGAAGATGTTGGGAACTGGGAACGTCCCAAGAATGTTTCAGAGATTCGTAGCTTTTTGGGATTGGCTAGCTATTACTGACGCTTTATTGAGGGATTCTCTAGTATAGCTAAGTCTATGACGCAGTTGACCCAGAAACACAAGAGATTTATTTGGACAGAAGAATGCGAGAACAGCTTTCGATTTCTCAAGGAGAATCTAACCACAGCGCCAGTGTTGGCTTTGCCTTCGGGTTCAGGTTGTTTTATGGTTTGTTCTGATGCTTAGCTTAATGGATTGGGTTGTGTGTTGATGCATAATGGTCGAGTCATTGCGTATGCCTCTTGTCAGTTGAAACCGCATGAGACTCGATACCCATTTCATGATTTGAAGTTGGCAGCAGTGGTCTTTGCCTTGAAGATTTGGCGCCATTATCTGTATGGCGAACAGTTTGTGGTGTATACCGACCATAAGAGTCTTCAATATTTGTTTTCTCAGCCGGATTTTAACATGAGACAGCGTAGATGGATGGAGATGCTTAAGGATTTTGATTGTGAGATCCAATATCAGCCTGGGAAAGTGAATGTAGTTGCTGATACATTGAGCAGGAAGTCTCAAGTGGCGATGCTTGCTTCGTTGCAGATTTCAAAGGTTCATGAGCATCTAAGAGATCCATCTATTCATGAGTTGAAGTTGAAGGTTAGAGCTGGACAGTTGGAAGATTATTCTGTCTCATCTGATGGTTGTTTGAGATTTCGTGGCAGGTTGGTAGTGCCAAAT
>KQ989604.1:0-19139 GCA_001598015.1 Dorcoceras hygrometricum | reverse complement strand
GACTTGTTTCCAAGAGTTCTAATGATTCTTTCCAACCTAGAATCCCCTTTATATGAGGAACAAATCTCCTAGTCATGGAAAGACTCAATCTCCTACCTTATCTAATAATATTTGAAAATCTTATCTTAAGGAAAGTAATTTAAAAGCCAAAACAAACCAAATGTCCTATGCATGTGAAACCAAATGTCCTATGAACTCGCTCTTTTTTGTTCATCTTCATTTGTTAGTCTTGGACTTGAATAATATTGACAATATAATCTCTTAATCCTCCAACTAGCTTTTCATGTGCAGGATTCCACTCTTCTTTAAACATTTCTTGGGTGCTCAAGACGAGTCCGTGAAGGGCTTCTTTGAACTTCTTGCTGCGTCCTCTTGTGATCGATCCCGAGGGCAATGCTAATGGATACCGTCGTATAGCTGGGATTGCATCACCCAGCTTGGTTACCTTGTTGACTATATCAATCGGGGTGCTGATGCCAAAAAGGGGGAAAGTAGTAGCAGCCGTCTTCAGCCTCCTCCGAATGATAAAGACAGAGGTTCTGGTGGTAGTAGAGGTGATAGGAGTGGATCTTCTAATAAACGATATTTCAGTAGTGGTGGTGGACCTGAGAGGAGGAGTGCTGAATACTGGTTTGGAGGAAAATAATCAGTTTTTGTATTTCCAGTTTGCTGTACAAACCTTTTGTCCTCAACATATTTCGTTTATAAAATTTTAGCAGATTTGAAGCAATTTATTTTTTGCCACTCTATATAAGTCATAAGGCTGCTAAGTTTTGTCATCGCCAAAAATGGGGAAATTGTTAAGATAAAATTTATAAGTTTTGGTGATAACAAAATAAGACTGAGAACTGATCTTAAGTATTTCCAAAAGATAAGAGAATTGAAGATTTCAGATTCCGTGACGTCATTGAGAGTTTCACAGAATACAAGAGAATTGAACTTTTCAGATCTCGTGACGTCATGCTTTTTAGTTATAGTTTAGAGAGTTCTGAGTTAAACGTTGACTTCTGAGTTGACTCATCGGGAGGTGTTCAGACATCGAGTCAAGTATTCAGTTATCGGGACAGTAGTTCACATATCGAGTATTCAGATGTTGATTAAAAGGCTACGGAATCAGATTCTGGTATTTAAATCAACTATTCAGATATCGGGTTATTTAAGCAACGGAGCTTTCAGATATCGGGACAGTATTTTACTTGTTATATTCAGAAGTTGCAAGTATTCAGAAGTCGCAAGTATTCAGAAGTTGCAAGTATTCAGAAGTCGCAAGCATTCAGATGACTCTATGTATTGAGATGTGACATAGCTACGAATACACAAGCAGCGATTGTTTTTCAGATATTATACATATAGAGAGCTATTTACTTCAAGGGAGAGAGAACTGTTAAACAAAAAGAGCTTTCAGATGTAAGCTACGAACACATTTATAACGGAATCGTACAAATGCCTGGAATTAAGGAGATGATCAGAGCTATTTTGGGTAAAGGTACATAGTACGCAGAGTGACTTATACGATGTTTACCCATTTTGGTATATGGGACAATTTAGCCCCGACGAGCGCGGTTTACCTTTCATGGTACGATACGATGCAGAGGAGAATAGTTTACGTGCTACTTTTACTGACCGTTGTGGACAAAGAGTATAAATAGCTGAAATTTCAAATGAAGAAGTTCTCTCTTGGTCGTCACTCTCACAGTCTGTTTTGTGATCTCAGTGATTTAAATTGAAAAAGCTTTCTCCCTCACTCGGGGATTTCAAAAAGTATTCTATCGAAAATATCCCAAGTCCCAGAATCTCAATCTCGAAGATCTTTCAAGTTCAAGCCTTCATAGATTTTACCTTCGAGATATATTCTGGTTTACCTTTGTAAACAGTTCTTGTTGATATAAGAACTAGAAGATTTACAGCACCTTGTAGTTGGAGTTGCTAGGAGTTCACTTGGAGCGTAGCTCCGTGACCGGGTGTTTACAGCGTCTGTATTCATCAAATTCTTCTAGTGGAACATTCCTGAAAAGGAAGAAGGGGAGACGTAGGATTTGATATCCGAACTTCCATAAACAAATCTATTGACCTTGCACTTTTAATTATTTGCATTGTATTTTCATTTTCACTATTCACTGGTTAATCGACTTACTTCCGCACATTTACTGTTAGTCGAGATATCAGCTTTAGGACTGAGATACCTTAAATATGGTAACACATATTTAAGTTAAGCGAGGCGCTTGTAAAAATTATTTTAAGGTTTCGAAAATTTAAAATCTCAAGGAGTTCATTCAATCCCCCCCCCCCTTCTGAACTCCTAGACATGTTTTTGATCCATATTGATCCTATCAATTTACCGACTCCGTGATGGTCATCAGGTGTCGAGATTGGGAGATGTCCCGATGCATGTAGAAGACGTTGCTTTGTTTGTTGAGGATTCACCGCTCGCCTTGGTGCGTGGATATCCTATGCTATCTGAGGAGATAATAGTGCGACAATTCTCTAGCCAGAGTACTAGATGTGCTTTAGGTAAATGGGTTTACCAAGTAGCACATGCGATGTCGCTATTTGATCTCCAAGATGTATTGCATAGTATTGAATCTCTAGCTACTATCGATTTACCAATGGTCGTTGATTCGATCGGGATATTTGAGATGAAAGGACCGTACTGTATGCTAACCATGACCGACTGGTTCTTGTAGGCACTATCAGTGATACCTAGGGGATCATGGGGTAATGTTGCTGGAAGCTTTTACCATGATCCAATTGGTAAGTCCGAAAATGTGTTTTCGGAGTTACAATGAGTTGTGATCCAACGGTTAGCTGTATTCCTGAACCATTGAGGGTCACACACACACACACAGACACATATATATATATATATACACAGTTTTGATATGTTGCGTACCTGGTGTGTGGCGCCTTAGTCCATCGATTTTACCAAAACAGTTCTCTAAAACACAAAGGAAAACCTACAACTTTTCAAATTTAGGGTTTTGGAAGAAAGCATACAATTCAGGGGTGGGTTTGCAATAAACGAAATGATTCAGCTTACGTATGAGCAAACTGATCAGGGATAGCGATGATAAGAATTGACGATAAATTTCGTAAGCTGATTTACTTAAGCTGAGAAAACAATAATCATATTACTGTCATTCATCGCAAACATTCGTGGGCTAAAATAGTTTAGAGTACAACAGGTCGGAGCACAAAACAGCTTGCGATTTGAAATAGCTCCGAACAAAAACAAACCGGTGCGAAATAATATAGTAACATTTGATACAAATCATAAATCATTCAAAATCAGTTTATAAACAAATTGAAATGAGATGTCTAATACAAGCGCATTCTCAAAAAGAAATACAGCCTGTAACAGCAGGGAAACACTGGCTCAACGATAAACACACTTCTCCGTCCAGATTCAGCTCATGTGTGAGGATAGAAATCGTTAGATGGTGATTAACGAGTTAATCAGATCAGAATGAGGATTAACCAAGGGAGACTTGAGATGTCGGGTATTCAGCTTAGGAGAATTGGTCTAAGCTGATGATGATTTTCAGATTGGACAAGAGCTGTGAAGGTTTCAGCTTTGGAGAGGAATGCCCAGTACGTGTAAGCTGTCCAATGCGTGATCTATACTACTAAACCTAGCGCGAGCGATTATACGAAGGAACAGCTCCGAGCTGTTGGAATAGCGAGGGATGGAAATCAGATTTGAGGTGCACGAGCTGGTGGTACTCTGTGGACCGGTCCGGTTCATGATCTTGGTGTAGACTGGTACGGTTTATGGATTCCAGCTTAGGCAAGAGATGGACGTATTTGAGTTGGTCTACATATGCGTAATCTGTTTGCCCCGAGCTGGAGATGACGCGACGTCGTTTGGCGACATTAGCTTAGACGCTGGTTGCTGGAGTTGACCAGCGTGATCTTTTGGTTGCACGAGCTGATAGGCGCACGGGAACTGATATGCAAATGTGATCTATATAAGTGGAGTAATCTGTTGGACCCCGAGCTGGAGATGACGCGACGTCATTTGGCGACATTAGCTTAGACGCTGGTTGCTGGAGTTGACCAACGTGATCTTTTGGTTGCACGAGATGATAGGTGCACGGGAACTGATATGCAAATGTGATCTATATAAGTGGAGTAATCTGTTGGATCCCAGAACTGATCTGTGCGTATGTGCTGAGATGTACGCTGGGTAAGCGTGATCTGTTTGTCCTGAGCTGGACTCCTGTGCGACGTCGTCTGGTGGTCGCGAGCTGGTATAGAGTAGAGGAGTCAAATATGGTGTAGTGCTAAGATCTGAGCTGGTTGACTTTCACTGTAGCTTTGACTGGGAGAATAAATATAAGTGTCGAACAACACTTAGCCAATTTCAGACCCGATATTCCTTATCTTCTTTCCAGAGAGCCTTCGATACGTATTCCCCAAACCCTTACTATTCATCATACTCGATTTTTTACGATTGCCGTCGAATTACGTCAACCATTCGTTTGGTACCCCTTTGGAGCCTTGGGTGGGTGCGAGGTGGTTGAAGCGTTCGAACATTTTCGCGATTTCCGGCCGATAGTTCTCCCGTTCCGCTTGAGCTCTTGGGTTGTAGCTACGGAATGGTTCAATTCGTTCTATTGAGTTCGTTGTGAGCTGGTAGGGCAGTAGACTTGCACGGGCTGTTGGTGCTGTGTTCTTATCCTCGTGCGATCTGTTGAGGTAGTGGCCGTGAGAGGTTGAGGTACGAGTGAGCTCATACTAGTAGCTTTATTATCAGCTTGAGAATATTTCTATTCGTGCTTGAACTGCTGTGATTTATGTTGTTAGATGAGACTGCTTGGTTGGATAGGTTACAATGATGATTCGTGTGCTTAATTGCCTATGCGTGTGAATTATATGCATTGTTGTGAGTATGATTTTACTTGGCATTCATGCATAGCATATTGAGCCTGCTTCTTTGAGACCTGATAACTGCTGAGTCACGATTTGCCGGCTGAGTAGCCATGCTGAGAATCCAATGTCGTCGCTGAGTCGCAAATAGCTAGCTGAGTCGCTGTGATTTGGATTCTGATTGATTATTGAGATTTTATTGCACAGCTGAGTCGTTGTGCCTTGCTTACCGATGATCCTTGGTAGCCCTCATGCATCGCATGTCTGAAATATTGCATGTATGATATGAATGTTTCTTTATCGATGCTCTTCGTACTGAGGTTTGACCTCGTTTTATTTTCCTTTCTTAGGCTGCTTTGGTCTGTGTTGGCCTTAGCAGGGTCTTCAGGTAATCCAGCTGGACCGAGTTGAGCGTCGGCTGGTAGATCCCCTTATTGAGTCCAAGTTATATATTATGTATTGTATTATTGAACCAGGGGATGCCCTGAGTGAATACTGTATTGTGGGGGATATGTAATTGTTGTCATACTTGGATGTTTTAAGCTTTGTTGTCGTTGTTGTTTGGATTTTTTGAGTTAAAATCCGTATTTTGATTATGTTCGTATTTTAAAAGATGATTCCAGTTCAGGCCCAAACGAAAAAAACATTTTTGGCCCATATTTTATGGTTCTGTAATTAAATCGAGTAATTAATCTCTGATTTAGAGCACAGGACCTGGCATTTTGGTATCAGAGCTTAAACTGGGATAAGCTCGATTCATTTCCATCACACTTGAGTCTAGGCACAGAGTTCGAGCTTTTGTTTGTGATTGACTCTGTGATTGTGTTATTTTCCTCTGTGGATTATCTGCTTTTTGTTCTTACCTTTGAGTTTTGGTAGATGCCACCGCGGAGGGGTAGAAGTAGAACCGCTAGGCAGGTAGTTGGGGAGTCTAGAGCCTCGGAGAGCGATGAGGATGTTGATCTGCAAAGTGTGCCTTTGCATCGTCGAGATAGACATGCAGAGGTTCAGGTGGAAGATGTGACTAGACAGATTGGTGAGATGGAACTAGCGTTGGCTAGATTTCAGCGAAAGAATCCCCCTACATAGATAAACACTTCACCAACCAGCTGTCTCAGCTTCCACCTTCCGCTTGTCCCTTAACTGTCTCACCTGCACCATTTTAAAAGCTAATGAGCCGAGGGGCTCAGCAAGTAAAATCTGAGTAATAACAAAGTCATATAACGCAGGCAGACATCTGAACATTTACATAACTGAGTTTAAAGGAACTTCATTTAAACGTAAACATTCTTTCATAAACTTTCTTTCATAAATTGGATGCGGGGACAATAACCCAGATCCCTTCATTCAATTTCTTGTACTTTATGATTATGGCTTAGAAGATCTCCTTAGGTCCGTTGTACACTTGATCAAATGACTTCTGATATCAGTTCTAGCATATAGCTCATTGTGAAGGGAAAATCGACATCTGGACAACTGCTCACCCTTCCTTTATGAAAGGGCAACTGACATCTGGACAGCTGCTCACCCTTCCGTTATGACCGTCTGTTATCTATGCCATAAATCCTTAAAAATAAACTTTCATTCCTTTAAACTCTTATCTTTTGAAATCTTCTTTAAAATCTCCTTTGGAAATCACCAGGGTTCACTTCTTTTAAAACTCGGTTACCTTTTTAAAAACTTACTGAGTATCAGATTTGACTACTGGAAAATGATCGCTGAAATGAGAACATATTTCTCTAAAGGAAACTGTACTGGAAAGAAAAACAGATTTCTATTATGAAAACAGATTCCTCATTAGAAGCGTAACGCTAACGTTAAAACAGATATATCAAAAGGACTGTCGTTAGCGTAGAAAACAGATCTGACTATGGAAATTCATTGCTAACAATGAAACAGATTTGACTATGAAATTGTAGTGCTAGCGAGAAACAGATGTCACCACATAAATAGTGTTTACAAAAGAAACAGATGTCGTTGGTCAACTCAGATGTCAATGAATAATCGTAATCGAGTCAGCAGTGAAGTGATTAATAATGTGAAATCTGACCAAAATCAGATGTGTAGCGAAAACACAAATCTGAAATGAAAACTTCTGATTTAAATACAAAATTTAGTCGCTAACATAGGAAACAAAGTCTGAATAAGAACTTGGTGCTACAACATCACGAACGACATCTACGATACCAGTTCTGCCTATCAAACCAGACTTAGTTTCTGATTCGACTAGCATCACCGATTACATAGAGTTTTCAGATGTTACCATTCACCAAAAAGAAGAACATTCATGAACATACGTGACTCAAGTCTGAACTCCTCAGTACTTTTAAACATCCTCAATCTTTATTAAAACATTCTGGAAACCTTTGAAAGCAGAAAACATAACTTTGAACCCAATCTTTATTTTCTTGATCATTCGTAAATCATCTTAAACATGAACTTAAACATAACTTTAAACATACAGGCAAGCAGATACATAAAATGAGGAAAAATCAATATATGCTTCAAATGGTGTAGCAAAGGATCAGCTTTTACTTGCCTTTGAACTGAGCTTTACAACAGCAGTTGATTCCTGCATAGTTCCTCCTCCTCAAGCAATCACAACGAGCTTCTTTAAAAATATTTGAGAGAACACAAAAGAGTTTTCTTTTTGTAAGTGAAAATGAACTTTTCCTTCAAAACAAGTATTTGTATGGGAGGGATTAGTGGCAGGTGAGGTGTAATCATCAAGCATGACACACCTTACCTAAGTTATGAATTCTAGTAAAATTTCCCTCTCAATATTTTAGTGTGCAAATCTTCCAAATACTTTTTTTAAAAGAAACCATTTTGTTCTCCTTAAAATTATTTTCGACAGATTTCTAAAATCTGCTCGTGTATTGTGCTTGGAGTGACATCTGCTAGAACCTTCAATTCAAACCAAAACCAGCAGATCTTCATGCGTCACGCTGACGTCATCTCTGCTGATTCAAAACCCATCAGCAGGAGCTACAGTACCGTTGACCAGCGTTGACTTTACCCAAAAATCGATATTTCTCATTCTTAACTAGTGCTGCTGCTGAGGAAATCGGTAGGAACCACAATCTTTACACAATTCCTCAAAAAGTACGTGATTAATCCCCAAATCAAAACGATTAATCACTAATTCAATTTCTCAATCCTCACAGCAAATCTTCCAAATACTTTTTTTTAAAAGAAACCATTTTGTTCTCCTTAAAATTATTTTCGACAGATTTCTAAAATCTGCTCGTGTATCGCGCTTGGAGTGACATCTGCTAGAACTTGCTGCGTCGTACCTCATTTCTGAAATTAGTAAAAATCAGCTTTCATAAAATAGGTTATGCTAACATTTAAAAATTAGGCAATTTGACCCTTGAAATAAATAAGATTCATATATGTGGTCCTATGGATTTTTGGGCGTTACAAGAGCCCCGGGGAGTGATGAGGATGTGAAGCAGCAGAGTGTACCTTTTCGTTGTCGAGCTAGACAGGCAGAGATTGAGGTGGAAGATGTGACTAGGCAGATTGGCGAGATGGAACTGGTGTTGGCTAGGTTTCAGCGGACGAATCCTCCTGTTTTTACTGGAGCCGAGGGTGGTCTGATGGCTGAAGGCTGGTTGGAGCATATGAAGGAGTTGTTTGACACAGTGGAGTATTCTCAGGGGAGGATACTGAAGTTGGCTGTTTTGCAGTTGAGGGATCATGCTCAATGCTGGTGGAAGGGTACTTCCCGAGCCATGAGAGAGAGTGGAGTTTTGATTTCTTGGGAGAGCTTATGTGCAGCTTTTCGTCAGGAGTATACCCCTAAGTTGTATTAAAATAACCGTGAGAGGGAGTTTGATAATCTGAAGCAAGGGAACATGAGGGTGGCCGAGTACGCTAGACAGTTTTCCTCACTTTTGTTGTATGTTCCCCACGTTGCTAATCAGGAGAGGATGAAGAGGAACAAGTTTCTGAGAGGGTTGAGGCCCGAATTGTTCTGAATGGTGCTAGCTGGTTCTCCTATGAGTTATGCTGAGGCACTGGACAGGGCGGTGGATATTGAGGAGAGTCTTTTGGAAGCGCAGAATCAGGTTCAGCCGATAGATGGATGCAGTTTCCAACCCGTGTCAGAAGGGACGCATTTTTTTCAACCTCCTCAGTCGCATCAGTCAAATCACCAGAGGTTCAAGCCTCGAGGGAAGCAGTTTAAGAGATGGTCGAATTTGAGTTCTTCTGGTTCTGTTAGTTCTAGGTGGTAGTGGCTCTGGAGGAGTGTCGTGTGGTCACAGTCGCATCAGTCAAATCACCAGAGGTTCAAGCCTCGAGGGAAGCAGTTTAAGAGATGGTCGAATTTGAGTTCTTCTGGTTCTGTTAGTTCTGGTGGTAGTGGCTCTGGAGGAGTGTCGTGTGGTCATTGTGGAGGTAGGCATATGACTTCGCAGTGTCGTGGAGTTCAGGGTCTTTGCCATAAGTGTGGGAAGCCTGGACATTTCACTAGAGTTTGTCATTTGATGGGGGGACAGCCCTCAAATCAATCGCAGCAAAGTTCAGCTAGTGGTTCTTCGCATAGACCGCAACCTTTTTCCAAGCCCAATGATCAGGATTCCAACCACGAAAAAAACGTCTAGGTTCAGAGGATCATCTAGACCTCAGTTTTCGAGACCTCAGCAAGCTCAAGTGAATGCTTTGATGAGAGAGCAAGCTGATGATATGCATGGGTGAGTTATTGCAAGTACTTGTACTATCTTTGACTTTCCTGCACGAGTTTTGTTTGATACTGGAGCATCACACTCCTTTATATCTGATTTGTTTGTATATGAGTGTGGGTTGAGTTCTACCCCACTGTGTGATGTTGTACCTGTTTCAACTCCTATTAGTGTGTGGTTGTTGTCCCGTGAGATGGTTTTGGACTGTGTTATTAGATTTTATGAGAATGTCCTGGTGATGAATTTGATTTCTCTGGAGATTAGACACTTTGATTGTATCTTGGGTATGGATGTGTTGTCTGTTTATAGAGCGACAGTTGATTTTTTCCATGGTGTAGTGAGGTTTAGACCTCAATTTGGGGAAAAAAGGGACTTCTACGGTGCTGATTCGTGATCAAACATTCCACTAGTGTCAGCCATGAAGATGTTTAGCCCGTTGTCGCTTGATAACATAGGGTTCATGATTTATGCCCTGGATGTTGCCAATGAGTCGCGACTGGAATTGACTGACATTCCTATTGTCCGAGAGTTCCCAGACGTATTTCCGGATGAGATTCCTGGATTCACTCCGAGACGAGAGATTGATTTCAACATTGAGTTGGTGCTAGGGACCGCTCCGATTTCGATAGCTCCGTACAGACTGGCGCCAACGGAGTTGAAGGAACTTAAGGATAAGTTGCATGACCTTCTAGAGAAGGGATTTATTAGGCCGAGTATGTCGCCTTGGGGAGCTCCAATTCTCTTCGTGAAGAAGAAAGATGGATCTATGAGGATGTGTGTTGACTTTCAGCAGCTGAATAAAACAACGATCAAGAATAAGTACCCGTTGCCGAGAATTATGACCTGTTTGATCAGCTCCAGGGATCGGCAGTTTACTCCAAGATTTATCTCAATCTGGTTATCATCAGTTGTGGATTAGAGACGCTGATATGGCAAAGACGGTCTTCCGGACTAGATACGGGGATTATGAGTTTCTTGTGATGCCGTTTGGATTGACGAATGCCCCTGCTGTCTTCATGGATTTGATGAACCGCGTCTTTAGTGAATATATCGATCGTTTTGTGATTGTATTCATAGACAACATTCTGATGTATTCGAGGAGCTATGAGAGCATAAGGAGAACTTGAGGTTGGTGTTGCAGAAACTGAGAGATTTGCAGCTGTATGCAAAGTTCAGTAATTGTGAATTTTGGTTAGATAAAGTAATCTTTTTGGTTCATGTCATATCTGCACAAGGTATTTCGGTGGATCCTAGTAAGGTCGAAGCAGTTCTTAACTGGGAGCGACCTAGGAATGTTTTGGAGATCCGTAGTTTCTTGGGTTTGGCTGGCTATTACAGACGTTTCATTGAGGGTTTTTCTTGAATAGCCAAGCCGATGATGCATTTGACCCAGAAGTAGAGAATATTTCTGTGGACAGACGAGTGTGGGTTGAGTTTTAAATTGCTCAAGGAGAAGTTTTCTACTGCTCCTGTATTGGCTTTACCTTTGGGTCCTAGAGGTTTTGTGGTTTGTTCCGATGCTTCTCTGAGTGGTTTGGGCTGTGTATTGATGCAGAACGGGCGAGTGGTAGCCTATGCGTCTCGACAGTTGAAATCCCATGAGATGAGATAACCCGTTCACGATCTAGAGTTGGCTTCTATTGTTTTTGCCCTGAAGATATGGCGTCATTACTTGTATGACGAGCAGTTTGTGGTGTACACAAACCACAAGAGGTTGAAGTATATCTTCACAGTTATATCTGAATATTAGACAGCGTTGTTAGATGGAGTTGCTCAAGGATTTTGACTGCGGATTCAATATCAGCCTGGACGAATGAACTTAGTGGCAGATGCCTTGAGTAGGAAAGCCCAGCCTGTGATGCTAACATCTTTGAGTATTTCAAAAGTCCACGAGCATTTGGGGACTTCCGGATGGCGTTCTCAGCCAGATGATCAGTACTTCGTAGTTTCTTACCTTCAGGTTGAACAATAGATTATGGCAGACATTAGAGCAGAGCAGACGACTGACCCGTACATCCATGAGTTGAAGATAAAAGCCCAGAATGGTCAATCGGGAGATTTTACTGTTGATTCTGATGGATGCCTGAGAATTCGTGGTAGATTCGTAGTTCCAAACCTGATCGATTTGAGAGAATCCATCTTGAACGAGGCCCATTGCAGTCGTTATAGTGTGCATCCGGGCAAGAAGAAGATGTATCATGTCTTGAAGTCGCACTACTGATGGGAAGGTATGAGGAATGACATTTCTGGATTTATAGCTCGATGTTTGAACTGCCAATAGGTCAAGGCCGAGAGGATGAGACCTGGTGGATTGTTGAAGAGTTTAGAAGTGCCTCAATGGAATTGGGAGCACGTTGCTATGAATTTTGTGACTCATTTACCTCATTAGAATAGGGGATGTGATGCGATTTGGGTGGTGATTGACAGGCTTTCGAAGTCAGCCCATTTCATACCCTATGATGTGAGATGTTCAATGAAGAAGATGGCGAGACTGTACATTGTTCACGTGGTTAGATTGCATGGAGTGCCGATTTTGATAGTGTCTGATAGAGATCCAAGATTCACTTCCCGATTTTGAAAGAGCTTGCAAGTAGCGATGCGTTCGAGATTGGCTATGAGTATAGCTTATCACACACAGATAGATGGCCAATCAGAGAGAACTATTCAGATTTTGGAGTACATGCTGCGAGCTATTGTGATAGATTTCAGTGGTGGCTGGCAGGATTCTTTATCCCTGGTAGAATTTTCGTACAATAATAGCTACCAAGTGACTGTCGGGATGGCACCGTTCGAGGCTTTGTACGGTCGTAAGTGTAGATCATCGATTTGTTGGGAAGAAGTTGGTGAGAGACAACTGTCTACTCCTGAGTTTGTGCAGCATATAAAGGATAAGGTTGAGCTGATTCGAAGTAGAATTAAGGCTGCACAAGATCGTCAAGCTAGATATGCTAACAAGAGGCGTAGGCCTTTGGAATTTCAGGTTGGTGATCGAGTGTTTCTAAAAGTTTCTCTATTCAAGAGCGTGATGAGATTCACGCTTAAGGGTAAGTAGCTCCTATATTCGTTGGCCCATTCGAGATTATTGAGAGGATTGGATCCTTGGCGTATCGATTGCAACTACCTGCTGAGTTAGCATCGATGCATGATGCGTTTCATGTATCAATGTTGAGGAAATTTGAGCCAGATTCATCCCATGTGCTAAGGACCGATGAAGTTGAGCTGGATCCGACCCTGAGTTATGTTGAATATCCAGTGCAGATTCTGGATAGGAAGGAGAAGCAATTGAGAAACAAAACTATTGCATTGGTGATGGTCCAATGGACCAAGCATGGCAGAGAAGAAGCTACCTGGGAAGTTGAAGAAAATATGAGACAGGAGTGGCCTCATCTATTTGAGCATACACATTATTAATTCGGGTAATCTTTAGCCCGTTGATTTGCGTGTTGAGTTGTTTTTGTACCTTGGTGAGTGACTTTGTTAGACATTGGGACATGCTGGACTAATACGTATTTTAGTTTTGGTGGTTTTATGGTATTGTTCTGCTCTGATCTATAGTTATCGTTTGATTTCTAGGACGAAATCCTTTTCTAGTTGGGGAGAATGTGAGGACTAGAAATCGTTAGATGGTGATTAACGAGTTAATCAGATCAGAATGAGGATTAACCAAGGGAGGAGCTGACGGGTATTCAGCTTAGGAGAATTGGTCTAAGCTGATGGTGATTTTCAGATTGGACAAGAGCTGTGAAGGTTTCAGCTTTGGAGAGGAATGACCAGTACGTGTAAGCTGTCCAATGCGTGATCTGTACTACTAACTCTAGCGCGAGAGATTATTCGACGGAACAGCTCCAAGCTGTTGGAATAGCGAGGGATGGAAAACAGATTTGAGGTGCACGAGCTGGTGGTACTGTGTGGATCGGTCCGATTCGTGATCTTGGTGTAGACTGGTACGGTTTATGGATTCCAGCTTAAGCAAGAGCTGGACGTATGTGAGTTGGTCTACATATGCGTAATCTGTTTGCCCGGAGCTGGAGACGACGCGACGTCGTTTGGCGACATTAGCTTGGACGCTGGTTGTTGGAGTTGACCAGCGTGATCTGTTGGTTGCACGAGCTGATAGGTGCATGGGAACTGATATGCAAATGTGATCTGACAAAGTGACGTAATCTGTTGGATCCAAGAGATGATCTACGCGTATGTTCTGAGCTGTACGCTGGGTACGCGTGATCTGTTTGTCCTGAGCTGGACTCCTGTGCGACGTCGTCTAATGGTCGCGAGCTGGTATAGAGTAGAGGAGTCAAATCTGGTGTAGTGCTAAGATCTGAGCTTGTTGACTTCACTATAACGTTGGCTGGGAGAATAATATAAGTGTCGAACAACACTTAGCCAATTTCAGACCCGATATTCCCTATCTTCTTTCCAGAGAGCTTTTGATACGTACTGATCCCCGAACCCCACCCTTACTGTTCATCGTACTCGATTTTATACGATTGCCGTCACTTACGCCGTCGTTTGGAGCAAGGCTGGTGGCGCCGGGTTTCGTCTCTCCAAGACCATTCGTTTGGTATCCCTTTAGAGCCTTGGGTGGACTTGTCGAGTGGGTGCAAGGTGGTTGAAGCGTTCAAACATTTTCGTGATTTCCGACCGATAATTATCCCGTTCCGCTTGAGCTTTTGGGTTGTAGCTATGGAATGATTCGAGCCTTTTTGTTGAGTTTGCTGTGAGCTGGTAGGGCAGTAGACTTGCACGGGCTGTTGGTGATGTGTTCTTGTCCTCGTGCGATCTGTTGAGGTAGTGGCCATGAGAGGTTGAGGTACGAGTGAGTTCATACTTGCAACTTTATTATCAGCTTGAGAATATTTCTTTTCTTGTGTGAACTTCTGTGATTTATGTGTTAGATGAGACTGCTTGGTTGGATAGATTACGATGATGATTCGTGTGCTTAATTGCCTATGCGTGTGAATTATATGCATTGTTGTGAGTATGAGTTTACTTGGCATTCGTGCATAGCATATTGAGCTTGCTTCTTTGAGACATAATAATCGCTGAGTCACGTTTTGCCGACTGAGTCGCCGTGCTGAGAATCCAATGTCGTCGCTGAGTCGCGATAGCCAGCTGAGTCGCTGTGATTTGGATTCTGATTGATTATTGAGATTTTATTGCACAGCTGAGTCGTTGTGCCTTGCTTATCGATGATCCTTGGTAGCCCTCATGCATCACACGTTTGAAATATTGCATGTCTTATACGAATGTTGCTTTATCGATGCTCTTCGTACTGAGGTTTGACCTCGTTTTATTTTCTTTCTTGGGGTTGTTTGGTCTGTGTTGGACTTTGGTCTTCAGGTAATCCAGCTGGACAGAGTGGAGCGTCGGCTGGTAGATCCCCTTATTGAGTCCCAATTATTTATTATGTATTGTATCATTGACCAGATGATGTCCTGAGTGAATACTGTATTGTGGGGGATCTGACCAGATGATGTCCTGAGTGAATACTGTATTGTGGGGGATCTGTAATTATTGTCATACTTGGATGTTTTCAGCTTTGCTGTTGTTGTTGTTTGGATTTTTGAGTTAAAATCCGTATGATTATGTTCGTATTTTAAGAGATGATTCCAGTTCAGGCCCAAACGAAAAATTTTAGCCCATATTTTATGCTTCCGTGTAATTAAGATTAATTGAGTAATTAATCACTGATTTAGAGCACCGGGCCTGACATCGTGTCTTCAAGTTCTCGCTGAACATCCTTACCTGTACCCAAGAAAGCTAGTGAGCCTTGGGTCTTAGCAAGTAAATCTGGATATATCAAAAGTAGGCAATACAGGAATAGAAAATAACTTATTGTATACTGAAAGCTGAAAGCTAAGAGAACTGAAAACTGAACAACTCATACGCTGCTAACAATGTGAGGACTATTAATTAGTGATTAACGAAGTAACCAGATCTTGATAAATATTAACAAAGAAAATGTTATCCATCGGGTTTTCATATTTGAAGGGATTGGTTTTTCTGTTGGCGATTTTTTCGGATTTTTAGATTTGAAGTAGAACAAATCAGATGTGGTCTTGTTGCTTGGAGAAGGTAAGTTAATAGGATTCCCGCGTAAGTGCTAGCGAGAATCATATTTGAGATGTCCCTCGTGTGTTTTAGTAATTGGCCTTGAGAGGGAAGTGAAGCGATGTCGTTTTGAGTATAAGCAATAAGGTGTCGTTAGAGTATATCAGATTTGGCGTTGGTTGAATAGAAGAGATACGAACGTTTAACGAACATTAAATTTGAGTTGAACTGGACTCTGGTGCGGTGTCGTTCGGTGAAAGTCATGTGTTGGTCAATGGTACTGGGTGGACCGGTCTGGTTCGTGAGTTGGTGTAGATCGATGCGGTTTAACGATTTCAGATTTGACCAAATCTGGATGAGCGAGCGGGTTTTTGTCGCGAGATCTGTTTGTTGGAGCGGGACTCATACCTGACGTCGTTTGGTGGTCGCGCGCTTGTATAGCGTCAGAGGTAATATCTGAGTAGCACTGAGATCTGAATGCTGGATTCAGCTTTAACTTAAGTAGTTGACTTTCACTGTAGCTTTGACTGGGAGATTTAAATATAAGTGTCAAGAAACACTTAGTCATTTTCAAACCGATATTTCTTATCTTCTTCCCGAGAGCTTTGCGAACCCTTACTGTTCATTCGAACCTTTCTTCGCCGATTGCCGCCGATTTACGCTGCCGTCTGGAGCAAGATTGGTGGCGCTGAGCTCGTCTTCCTTTGGGCTTTCGATTGATACTAGTTTGGAGCTTTAGATCAACGATTTGAGGGAGCACGAAGTAGTTGCAGGTTCGAGCATCTTCGTGATTGTTGATCAGTCGTTCTTCTGTTCTTTAGCATCTTTGGATTTGAGCTCGTAGGCATCTTCTGTGAGTTCTGGAAGAGCTAGTAGAGCAGCTGAGTTGAGCAGGCTGCTGGAGCTGTGTTATGTGTGATCTATCGAGGTAAACTGAGATTTGAGGTACGGATTGAGCTTATTTAAACGGCTTTGGCATAAGCATGTGAATATTTCCAGTGTGTTGAGAATGCTATGGCTGAGTATTTACGTGAACAGATTTGGCTTGACTGTGATTTGATTATCTGTTCTGTTTACGTATGATTTATGTATGTTAGTGAATTGATATTGCTTGGCATTTACGCATACATATTGAGCCTGAATTTGATTGATGCCCGAGTCGAGCTAGCGTTGTGATCGGCCGACTGAGTTGTCGTGCCTGAAAGGTTCAATGCTATAATCGAGGTGGTGGTCGGCTGAGTTGTCGTGCCTGAAGACCACTGAGCTGTTATGATCGACTGACTGTGTGTTGTTCCTGAAGATCACGGATCGATGATTTCCACCGGCTGATTGGCTGTGCGTGGTGTTGAGGCTCCTCTGATTTGCCAGCTGAGTTGTTAGCCTATATTACCGATGTTCTTTGACACCCTCATGCGTATCATAACTTGAAATATTGCATGTTTCATGAATTGCTGTTTTATGAGTGCTCTTCGTACTGAGGTTTGACCTCGTTTCTTTTCCCTGTTTTTGGGCTGCTCTGGTCTGTGATTGGCCTTTGCAGGTTCTTCAGGTAATCCACCTGGACAGAGTGGAGCGACAGCTGGAAGATCCCCTTTTTGAGTCCCAATTAGTATCTATTATGTATTGAACCAGGGGATGCCCTGTGTTACTCTGTATTGGGGGATCTGTATTTGATGCATACATGGATTTATTGTATGCTGTTGATGTTTTGGATTTCGAGTTAAATCTTTATTGATTATGAACTTACTTTGAATGATATTTTTGGACAGGCCCAAAACGAAAAATTTTAGCCCATATTTTTAAGTTTCCGTGCGTATGAGATTAATTGAGTAATTAATCTATGTATTAGAGCATCGGACCTGACATTTTGGTATCAGAGCTTAAATTGGGATAAGTTCAATTCTTTTCTACCACACTCGAGTCTAGGCACATTGTTTGAGCTTTTGATTGTGATTAACTCTGTGATGTTGATTATCTGCCTCTGTGATTATTTGCTCTTGGTCTTTACCTCTGGGTTTTGTTAGATGCCACCGAGTAGAGGTAGAGGTAGAACCACTAGGCGGACTGTTGAGGAGTCTAGGGCTCTCGAGAGCGATGAGGATGTCGAGCAGCAGAGCATGCCTTTGCGTTGTCGAGATAGACAGACAGAGGTAGAAGATGTGACTATGATAAAGATAGGATTCGGTGTTTTAAAACTTCTTTAACATTTGAAAGTTACTGGGAGTACATCGAAAACTCAAATGAATAAGAAACTTGGATCAGCTCAGGCTATAGGAACGAAGAACAGATAGCCGAGCTCTAGCTGAAGAACTATGTCTTGAAACTGGTAAATGGAAGCTGAAGGAAAGAAGAATTAAACTTGAAATTATCAGTCCAGAATAAGCCTAAGCTGGACCAGCTCGGAGTAAAGCAGCACGCGAGCGTACTGGTTCAGAATAGAAAATCAACTCTGGGATGATTGGCTAACTCAGATTAGGGTAATCAGGACGGTTCGCAAGCATAGAGCAGCTCTAAGTGAGGAAAAATAGATTACGAGCTGAAAACCAGCTCAGAGAGGAAAACGACTTACGAGCATGAAAACCAGCTCGGAGAAGAAAACAGCTTACGACTGGTTGGTCAACTCAGTTTGGAAAAGTCAACCCAACTTAGATGTCAGACCCGATGTACACAACAAAGATTAACCACGTAATTAACAACTGCGGAAGCTTTTAAAAGTGGCTAAAATTTTTGCTTTGGCCTGACTTAGGTACACGTATACTCAAAATATTGGTTTCACAACAACCCAAAAGCTGAACACCAGCAGCTGCAGATAACAAATACAAGCATCGAGCATCTCAAAACCATACAATCTCAAATCAGCAATAGAACATCACTACGGGACATTCCCCGGTGACGACTCTAATACATAATTATAAAATATAGATAACCGGGACACTCTATACACCTCTCGGGGCACCACCAGCTGCGTCATCTCCACGACCAGCTGAGAAGCCTGGGAATCCTGAACAACACACAGACAACCAAAACAGCCAGCCCCAGAGGGACAAGGGGTCAAACCCAAGTACGGAGAGCAATACAAACAGTTAATAGATAGCAACAGATATAAATGCACATTCTATGCATGAGGACAGCAGGATGCAAAGGCAACATGCTACAAACGAATCAGGAAGCCAAAGGAGCTCAAGGACCAGCTCAGCAGCTGTAAAAAAATCGAACAAAGGGTAGTGGCCACGAAGCATGTGAGAGCATGGTAGCTGTAACGCCCCAAAAATCCATAGGACCACATTATGCATCTTGATTCATTTTATAGATTTAACTTGGCATATGAAATGATATGTATTACTGATTTAAATTGATAGCATAAAATAAGATGTGGCGTAGCTGGTTCCAGTCGATGACTCCAAGAGTGATGCACGAGTAGGTTTTAAATGATTGAAAATATTTGAAGGAGGACAAATGATTTCTTTTGGAAAAGGTTTGGTGTTTTACAAATTAAAATGAGAGGAAGGGAATTTTACCAAAATTTCTAAGTGT
>KQ989603.1:0-26947 GCA_001598015.1 Dorcoceras hygrometricum | reverse complement strand
ACATATAGGGATCCTCGTGTGACATCGGGGTGAAACACACCACCACGTACGTTGGTTTATAGATTGATCAATCGAATTAATGGCTTTCACTTCATGGATACGACTCACATGTCTTTTTAAATTTATGTTATGTTTATGCTATGCCTTAACATATATGTTATATGATGAGTTATGTACGATTACAGTATGATTTAAAGTTTAAGATCTTTTAAGCACGCATGTCATGAAAATTATGTTCCTATACTTATGTGCCTGCATGTGGTTTTATTATATGTACCTTGTTATTAGCAGATATAGCATGCCGGGCCTTTAGGCTCACTAGGTTTAAATGGTGCAGGTGAGCATGATGATAATGTTGATGACGAGATTACTCCGACCGGCGGTGAGGACGTCTGATGCTCCGCTGCGGCTGCTACCCCGTGACCACTCAGTTATTATATGCCTTTGCTTTTAGACATGTTTTCCGCAAAAAGTTTTTAAATACTCTGATTTTGATGTTAGCTTGTGCGAGGTGGATTTGAGACATTTCGCAGCTGGTTTTAAACGGATGTGGAGATGTTATCTTTAAATGCTTTAAGTTATGTTTTTATTTACAGCTTTTAGTAAATGTTTATTCCACATCGGCTTTAAAAAAAAAATTTAGAGGTTTAGTATGTTTCATGTCAGTCCTGAGGAGCTGACGAAAAACGATCTCAAGCCACGGTGCTAAATGATGGCTTCTATGTCCAATGAATTTTAGCGGCGATTTGAGGGCTCTGTGCCTGATTCTAACGTCCATTTGCACCTCGAAGAGAAGTACGAGGAGAACTCTCGAGCGGAGAGGTTCACTAAGTCAAGGAACTCATGACTGGCCGCATGCACAAAGGGACTTTGTCCGCGAGCATGGGGTTCGTATAATTGTGCTCATTGAAAAGTTAGTGGACCTCGAACTCGTACTTACGCATGAACTATCTGTTTATTTGCTTCTCCTATCCCTCCCTACTGCATTTGACCCTTTTGTGGTCAACTTCAACATGAACAAGCTGGATGTCACCCTTGAAGAGTTGGTAAACATGCTTGTAGTATTTGAAGGGACCATGAAGAAGGACAAGCCCATCCTCCTCTTGGGATCTTCTTAATCTGCGAAGTTGTTGGTCCCACTCTGCAGGGTACCAGATCACAAAAGCGCTTTGATGCCAATTGTTGGGATCGAAAAACAGGGGGTGTCCGTGAGTTCTCACACAACCCACGTAGGATCTCACACAGCAAAAAACACCTAACCCTCAAGTTGCGTACATTTAAAGGATTTTGAAAGATAAGTAGCACGCAACAAGGCATTCCGTATCGCGCATAAACATACCAGCGGCTCTGCGAGCTTGTTCACCTATGCGATCTGGTTTAATTGAAACTCGAGCTGCAATAGCTCAGTGTTCTTGAATTTTAAGTGCATCGAGATACAGATTGAGTAATGAAATAAAATCATGCGGAAATAACTCAAACTGAACTCTTATATTCGAAAGCTCATTAACAATTTTGTTTAACATTTTTGTTAAATATGCAATGTGTATGAATGTAAATGCAGGAAGCTGTAAAGTAAGAATACGCTGCAATTTGTTTATGGAAGTTCGGAGCTGAATCTCCTACGTCTCCCCTTCTTCCGAAATTGGGAAGGATCCACTAGAAGAGTTTGATTATAGCGGCCCCCACTGTATTCCGATCCTATGATCAGCAGCCGCAAGAAATTCTAGCCACCACTACACACCAGCCCGCAAGCTACGTGTGTCTAACTTCACTTTTCTTACGCCTCAGTGAGAAAGACTACATACGCTTCTTTAACGTCTCAGTGCGAAAGACAACGTAGACTAGTTTAACGTCTCTGTATACAATGGAGAATTTCAAATTTGATTCACTCAATTTTCTGTTTTGCTCAACTCTATATGAGTGAATCGTGTGTGAGATTCGCACAATCTCTCAAAGATAAAATTTCACGCACTAGGAAGTTCTCCTGTCCGAGCTGGTCTCTAGATGTCTTCCCAGGGTTGTGTAGTAGACTTGTATTCTTTTTTTAGCTTATGCACACCCACTATATCTGCCTGGCTCTCTTTTACTTTTTCATACTTCTTCTTTCTCCTGCTCTTGGTATATAACGCCGCTTAGCAGATTTGCTCGTTAGACACAAGCTTGTAGCTGTTTGAAAAGTCTTCTGACATTGTTGTACTTGTTTCCTTTGGCTTTTAATCGTTGCAGGTTTTATTTGACTTGAGTTCTTCTTATCGGCGCTTCTGTATCCTTTGCTATCTTCGAGCTCTATTCGTCTCGATCAAACAAATTAGTTTTTCTTCTAGTATTCTGATATTACACAAACTAATTTATTTGATCCGGCGCAAGAATTCTGATCCGGTCTTCCAGCTGGCATCCTTCCAGCTGGTTTTATTCAACGGTTTCATCCCTGAGCTGGTTGCTTAATTGAGCTGTTCAAAGCTCTCTTCTTCTCCTCTATATCTGCTCTTGTTAGCAACTTCTCTTGAGCAACTCTTCTAATTTTCTATTGTCATCTGCTCTTGAGCTGCTCTTCGCACATAGCTGCTACCGAGCTGGTTTGTCCTTAACCAGCTTGGTTTTAATCTGATCCCTATATCTGGGCAGATTCTTTTCTTGAGCTGTTCTCTAAGCTGGTCTGCATCAGAGTTCTTCTGGATCAATGCAGAGCTGTTACAATGTGCTTACCCAGCTCGCATATTTCCATGCCAACTTAGCTCTATGGAGACCGATCGAGTACCCCTTGCATACAGATTCTTCCTCTGCTCCAATAGTGGGGAGTTACCTTGAGCTCATCCAGTCTCTCATTTAATCAGCTCGTATATCTCAGTTGACCTCCCAGCTGGTCTATGGACTGGTTGCTCAACCGAGTTCTTCGTACTCCGCTTGTGATCAAATCTGCACTGATCACCGCACTTGTACTCGGCTCTGCACTTGGTCACCTCACTTGTGGACTGCACTTGATCTGCCCTTGAACGCTGCACTTGATCTGCGCTTGACTGGTTCTGCACCTGATCTGCGCTTGACTGGTTCTGCACCGAGACTTTCTGCGCTTGAACTCCTCACTGCTCTTGTATCAAGCTGGTAGACAAGCTTGATGTTCCTTGCACCCTGTCCATCAGTGTTGTACCAGCTCAGGCATCCTCTCATTGTTCCAGCATAGACATCTTAAACTGTTCCAGCTTGAGCGTCCCCTCACTGTTCCAGTATGAATGTCTCCCTGTCTCCTTAACCAAGTGCACTACACATTGCACACAAAACGTTAGTAGAATAACAATAGATTTTATGTGAATCAAACTTAGATTCTGATCTGTAGAAACAGATCCAACAGAAGTAGGGGTCCAAATGCAAGGGTAAGAATCGTTCTGCCCCTACAAAGAAGTATAAGCTTAACAAGAAGCCCAAGGCAAGGGCTCCTAAACCCAAAAAGTCTGAGGATGTCTGCCACCATTGCCACAAGTCAGGGCATTGGAGGAGGAACTATCAGGATTACCTTGAACAGCTACGAGCAACGAAAGGTATATTCTATATTTAAAAAATATGTCTCTTAACTCGAATTATTGGGTACTTGATACCGGATATGGATCTCACATCTGCAAACTTGTAGGTAGTGACAAGAAATTGGCGGCTTAAGATGGGTGAGACCCACTTGAGGCTGGGAAATCGAGCAAGAGTTGCTATCGTAGCGATAAAGACATTTATCTATTTTTTAATTTTAATTTTAAGTTGTTGTTAAAGGATGTTTTATTCGTTCCTGAATTAATAAAGAACATTAATTCTGTTTCTATGCTTGATAGTGATGGATATTCTTGTCATTTTGATAATTCGATTTGTAATTTACAAGAATGAATGTTTGATAGGAATTGGGGAACGCAAAAACTTTCTATACAACTTAAAATTAAGAGAAGTTCCGACTCACGATGTGAAAACACACATAGCAACAATTAAAATGAAGTACGATAGTCTAAACCCGGCACAACTTTCTCAGGTTAGGCTAGGTCATATTTCCTTAAAGATGATGAATAAGTTGGTTGGGAGTGACATGTTTAATATGTCTTGAAATTAACGCTTTACCAACATGTGAGTCCTGTCTTAAGGAAAAAAAAAACTAAATTGCCCTCCAAGGACAAGCCTGAACGTACACAAGATCTATTAGATTTGATCCATAATGATGTGTGCCCTTCAAGGGCAAGCCTGAACGTACACAAGATCTATTGGATTTTATCCATAATGATGTGTGTGTCCCACTTAGTATCGATACTAAGTATGGGTACACCTACTTCATAACCTTTACCTATGATTATTCTAGGTATGATTACTTGTACTTAATGAAGCACACTTCTAAATTCTTTGAAAAGTTCAAGGAGTTCAAGGCTGAAGTAGAAAATCAACTGGGAAAATGTATTAAAACACTCGATCCAATGGAGGTGGAGAACACTTGAGTGTCAAGTTTCAATACTATCTTAATAATAATGAGATTCTCTCGCAGTGGACCCCTCCTGCCACATCACAACTCAATCGTGTAGCGGAGCATCGTAATCGAACCTTGATGGACATGGTTCGATCTATGATGATCTTCACTGAACTTCCTACCTCGTTTTGAGGCTATACGCTTGAAACATCGGTAATATTGTTGAACCATATCCACACAAAGACAGTGGATAAGACTCCATATGATATATGGATGGGCAAGCCCCCAAGTACTCGTACTTGAGGACTTGAGGATGTTCTGCTTATGTGAAGAAGATAGTGGGAGATAAGCTGGATAACAGATCCATCTTATGCTACTTCATGGGGTATCAAAAGAACTCAATTGGATACTATTTATATCATCCCGAAGAAAAAAAAGTATTATGTTTCTAGGAATTCCACTTTCCTAGAGAAGGAATTTCTACTAGATAGAAAAGGCAAGAAAGTAGAACTCGAAAATTTCGAGAACAAACTGAAGTACCAAGTGAGCCTCCCACACCCCAAGAACCAATCACTGATGTGGGTACACCTAGGCGATCTGAAAGGGTTCCTAGGGCTCCTGTAAGATATAGTTTCCTACTTGAAGAGGATCAAATCAATATGACTATTGGATGTGATCCAAGAACATTCAAGGAGGCAATTTCCGATGCTGATTCTAATTTTTGGCTTGAATCAATGCAATATAAGATTGACTCAATGCATTCGAACCAAGTTTCGACTCTTGTAGATCCTCCTTAAGGATTAATTCCCATTGGGTGCAAATGGATATACAAGAGAAATCTTGGGCCTGATGGTATGGTACTGACCTACAAGACTCGACTGATGTCAAAAGGTTACACTCAAAGAAAAGGTGTTGACTATGAGGAAAACTTTTCAGAAGTCACAATGTTCAAGTCAATTAGGATCCTACTGGACATTCCGCATGGTACTACTATGAGATATGGAAAATGGATGTGAAGACTGCATTCCTTAATGGAAACATTAAAGAAAAAATCTATATGACACAACCTGAGGGATTCACATCCGTATGAAGTGAGCATAAAGTATGAAAATTTCAGAGATCGATCTACGGTCTCAAGAAAGCATCGAGAAGTTGGAACCTGAGGTTTGATGAAATAATTAAAGAATTTGGTTTCATAAATAATCTCGAGGAGCCATGTGTGTACAAGAAGGTAGTTTAGAATGCTGTGACATTCTTTGTACTTTATGTTGATGACATTCTAATAATTGGGAATGATGTAGGAATGCTGCAATCAAAGGCATGGTTGTTTGGTAGATTCTCGATGAAGGACATGGATGAAGCATCCTATGGTAATGGAATACATAGGGATAGATAAAAAAGGATGATCGGACTCACCCAAGCGACCTACATCAACCCCATGCTTAAAAAATATTCTCTATGGAAGAGTCCAAGAGTGGAAACCTGCTTATGTGCCATGGGGTCACTCTATCTAAATCTATGTGTCCGAAGACTGATGAGGAGATAGAGAGTATGATACGTTTGCCATATGCCTCCAAAATATGTAGCATTATGTATGGTATGATCTCGACCAGACCGGATGTTGCATATGCTCTTAGCGTCACAAGAAGATACCAAGCTAACTATGGCCAATACATTGGAAGTCTTTGAAGGACATTAATACGTACTTAAGAAGGACTAAAATATGTTCATGGTCTATGGGGATGGTAAACTAAAATCGAAAAGGTACACTGATTCTAACTTCCAACGCGATGTGGATAACTCGAAGTCAACCTCTGGATTTGTGTTCATGCTAAATGGTGGTGATATCTCTTGGAGAGTTCCAAGCAAGACACCATCATGGATTCAACCACTGAGGCTAAATACATCGCAGCATCAACTGCTGCTAAAAAGGTAGTTTGGATGAGGAATTTCGTCCAAGAGTTGGACATAATTCCTAAAGGAATCACCAAAGAGTTGGATGTAATTCCTGAAGGAGTTTGAACAGTCCCGGTGTACTGCGACAACATGGGTTCCATTGCAATAATGCCCCAGATTTAACGACTGTCCCCATTGTACCAATATTTTTATTTCCAACATGTTTTGTCCTCACTCGCACGCACCCTGAGAAACTTCCCAGGGGGTCACCCATCCCCAAATTGTCCCAAGTCAAGCACGCTTAACTTTGGAGTTCTTAAGTGGTGAGCTCAGAAAAGAAGATGAACCTTGTTAGTATGAGTAATATCAATTAAATAGCCTACTCAACTAACCTCAACTACATCTATAACTTCCCAGCCTTGGAATCCCTCTCATTTCGATGTGGGATCGGTTCATTCATGTGCCCCTTCGCATAGAAGCCTTCAAGGAGAGACTCATTGTTCGTGCAACCTCTTGGCACCGACAATCACTTCCCGCCCTCTTTTGAGCCACGGGTGTCACAGTTTCTCAAGCAATGGAACACATATTGAGGAAATACCACATATTCCGGGATATTGTAGCTATAGGTGACATAGCAGTCGAGAGAGTCGCCTCTACAGAAAATATTGCTGACCAAATTATGAAGCCCTTGCCAGGACAATTGTTTGAAAGTATCGTGAAGCAATGGGACGGCGTGTAATGCCCAGAAACATTTAAATCAACAATTAGAATGTTTTAAGAGTTGAGAGATCTAATTGAAATAATATCGTAAATCAACTTTCATTTGGTTGATTTCCAGATTTGAGGCAACGTTGCAAGAGCTATCCAGCCAGTCCACATAAGCCGATTTGTTCCACCTTTCAAATAAAAATGGTTCGGATTTCATCTTTAGTTGCTTTTAAAATGGAGTAGAACTTCAAGTATTTTTAGCACTTTTACAATAAAATGCATTCTACCATTTGATTTCAGATTTCATATAAAAGCCGTTGAAACATTTCATACATATTTCACTCACAAATTATTACACATTTCATAAGCGGTACTATCTTCAAGAAAACCGAACAAAAGCTTTCAAAACTTTTCACAGGAAGTGATCGGATTGTGTTGATTCAAGCCAGATAAACTCGCAGTAATTGTTGTCGCAGATTAAGGCATGTAAACTCTGTTTCTTGCTACACTCTTGAAAGCATATATTGTTTCAACTGCATGTTTGTATGAGTTTTAATGGTTTCAAAACTGAGTTTTAATGTTCTTCGAAACACAGAAAGAAGTTAAGTTGTTTTACAAAGAAATTATGTGTTTGCTTAGTTTTGATTCAGAAAAGTAGTTCGAAAATGTTTAAAGATTTTTGTTCATGTTCCTACCTGAGATTTCTGGGATATTCATCAAAGTAGCTCGCGAGAAGCTTGTGAAATTCTCGTCAGTAGCTTAAAAGAAGTTTCGTGATTTTGATTTATGGAGATTTCTTAGATATTTTCGATTCATTTGGATTGAGGGAACTTTCTAAGTTTCGATAATTCAAGCTAAGTGTTGTCGCAGCAGCGGATCCGGATCCTGCTCCCGGGGCAAAGCGGAAGATTTCAAAATTTGCACCGGAAACGGTCATAACATAACATGAATAAACAATAAACATCCATAGGGTGTTTAGATTTGGTACCTTGCTGGCGTCTAGGCGCCTGGATCCGACCAATTTCACGAGGAAATTGGCACTTCAACGGTTGACGGTTGTCGTTCTCCTAATCCGATCCACGACTAGAATCACGACTCCTTCATCAGTCTGCACTAGAAATAAAACAACAAACCATACTTGACAGAGATCTGTTTCAGATCAAGAAAATGAAAGAATAGCAAGTTACAGAAAAGAAAGTAAAGAAAGAAAAGAAATGTTTAAGGAAAACGGCATAGACAACAGATGGTCACATAGGAAAGGGTGAGGACGCTGGCTGACGAACCAGTGTGCCCCTTTCAAATCGGAAGGGACTATGTTGTGGTTGACGAACTGCATACCCTTCACAGCGATAGATGGGATTAATTCCCCAGACCTGATATCTGATGGTAGTTTGATCAAACGAGTTTGACCTATGTACATGTGTCTAAGACAGATTTCAATTAAAAGATAAGAACAAAGCAGAGGGTGATTTTAATCATTACTCTAAGAAAATGTGTAAGATCTTATCTTTGAAAAGACAGTAAATGTTTGAAATCATGTGTAGTTATGCTTTCAGATCTTTCAGATTCTCCAGATTTATAGTTTATATTGTTCAGCTTTCCAAAGCTTTCCACAGTTTACAGATTTCCAAATTAACGTACTCAATATATGCATTTACTCAGATTTGAGTTATAGTACAGATATAGAAATTTTTATGCTTGCAATGCCTGTAATTGTTATTCCAGATTTACTTGCTGAGCTCCTAGGCTCAATAGTTTTCTTGAGTGCAGGTGATGAGCAGTAGGGATCTGGATGGTGTGAGCTGGAACAGATCGGAGTTGTTTATCGTAGACATCAGTTTCCATTCAGTTTTTAGTTCTCCTGTTCTGTTGTACAGAAATATAGCTACTATTTTGAAACATAACTGATTATCGATTCTTTGTTTTGATGTAATCTAAACAGATTTGTACTTTCCATTGTAGTATGAATTTCCGTGCAGTTTTATATGTTCAGATCTGTTTCCAAGTGCTAAGAACGAAAGTTCTATTTCTTTGCAATTCAGAACAGAAATTTTATGTCGTATATTATAATTCTCATACAAACTTTTAGATTCTTTCAAATCTAACCGTAATACTTATTAAATTAAGTGATAGAAAAGTCCAGCCCTTTACAATTGGTATCAGAGCATGGTCCTTGAGATAAACACTTCTTCCAGTCTGCGACAGTTCTCGGAAGCCGTTTCTACTATTCTGTGAGTTTATTTCATGTTCTAACATATATTAATCTCTCATAATAGTATTGTGGTGGTTTTCGGTTACCCATACAGATAATGGTAGGAAGAGGTAGAAGAAGAGGTACCATAGGAGGAGAGGGCGAAACTGATAGAAATAACCATGTCCTAACCAGCATGTCTCAACTACTAGAATGTTTGGTTGATGAAACCAGTTCAGCAAATGGTCAACCAGTAGGAAGAATAGTTGGACGTGAAGATCCACAGGAGAAGTTCAAGGGAAAATGACCTAAAGAATTCTCTGGTTCAACTGCTCCGCTGATAGCTGAAAGCTGGATCAAATCGTTAGAAGTTATATTTGATTATTTGCATCTGACTGACCAGGAGAGTCTCGGTGTGCTATATATATGATGAGAGGATATTCTATGATCTGGTGTGAAGGGGCCAAATTGACAGTAGATTTGTTAATGATCACCTAGGAAGAATTTAAGCGGGTATTTTACGACCAGTACTTCACATAGATGTGAGGGAGGAGCTGCAGAATGAGTTTTTAACTCTGAAGAAAGAATGGATGCCGATGCGGGATTATATCCGCAAGTTTGAGAGAGGATGTTACTTCGTCCTTTGATAGGAACCAATGCAGAAGTAAAGCTTCGACATTTAATAAATGGGTTGAAGCCGATGATTAAACACGATGTTAGGCTTGCAGAACCCACTGACTATAGAGCAGCTGTGAATAAAGCTCTACGTGCAAAGCAGGATTGGAAGGTGATTGAGGAAGATCGACATTTGAAATGCCAAGCCTTCCAGAATAAGGACAGTATGAAGTTTAAGAAGCCAAATACCAATCAGCAAGGGTCGCAAGGAAAAGGACCCATAGTAGCTCAACCTATCACCGTTGTTCCGAAAGTTGGGAATAGGCTAGTGTGTCCAACCTGTAAGATGAATCACTCGGGCCAGTGTCGCTTTGGCCAAGATGGGTGTTATACATGTGTCAAGCCATGTCCCATAGCTAAGTACTGCCCTCAAAACAAACAGCTCATCACTAGTAGAGCTTATGTGATGACATCTGAGCAGGCTCCACCAGATTCGACAGTTGTTACAGGTAAAATTGTTGTTTCCAATATGCCTACTTTAGCTTTGTTAGATTATGGTGCAACACATTCTTTCATATCAGTAAATTTTGCTAAGAATTTACCAGTTCAACCAGAAGTACTAAAGGTAGGATCTGTGTAAATATTCCCACGGGAGATAGTTTAATTACCAATAATATTTTTCGCAACGTAGAACTTGAACTACAAGGAAATACTGTTTATGCAGATTTGATAGTATTATCTATGATAGAGTTCGATTTAATATTGGGAATGGATTGGTTGACTACGTATGGAACAATTATAGTTTTAAGCAAAGAACTATCAAAGTTAGACCACCCAGTGAGAGTTCATTCTTGTTTCAAGCTGGCAGATCTGATAGAACTCCTAAGCTGATATCGGCCCTGAAAGCCCATAAATATTTAAAGAAGGGATATCAAGCATTTCTAGCTAGTGCTATATCAATAGTGGAATATAAGAAGATTAAGTTGGAAGACGTCGAAGTAGTCAATGCATTTCCTGACATATTTCCAGAAGACATATTCGGTTTGCCTCCAGATCGGGAGTTAGAATTTACTATTGATTTAATACCCGAAGCTGCTCCAATTTCTAAGCCGCCCTATAGAATTGCTCCTAAAGAGATAAAAGAATTGAAAGATGAAATCCAAGATTTATTGGATAAAGGTTTCATCCGACCCAATACTTCACCTTGGGGAGCTACAGTTTTATTTGTTAAGAAGAAAGACGGGAGTATGCATTTGTGTATAGATTATAGGGAGTTGAACAAGTTAACCGTTAAAAATAAATATCCTCTTCCTAGGATAGATGATTTATTTGACCAACTCTGAGGATCTGCGGTATTTTCAAAGATCGATCTCAGATCTGGTTACCATCAGCTTAGAGTAAAAGATGCAGATGTGTATAAGACAGCTTTTAGGACACGATATGGTCATTACGAGTTCTTAGTGATGCCGTTTGGGTTAACTAATGCGCATTCTGTGTTTATGGATTTAATGAATAGAGTATTCCAACCTTTTCTGGATAGATTCATGATTGTTTTCATCGATGATATTCTCATTTACTCTCAGAGCAGATAAGAACTCGCATATCAGCTTAGAGTGATACTTTAGATTTTGAGGACTAAACAATTATTTGCTAAGTTTAGTAAATGTGAATTGAAAATATTGTGTTTCTTGGGCATATTATTTCTAAGAGCGGAGTATAAGTAGATCCCTCCAAAGTAGAAGCTTTGCGAGAATGGCCTATACCTAACAACATAGCAGAGGTTTGAAGTTTCTTAGGTCTCGCAGGATATCATCGGCGTTTGATAGAGGATTTTCTAAGATAGCTGTTCCTATAACGTCATTGACCAAGAAGGATGTTAATATGATTGGTCCCAAAATGCCAATCCAGCTTTGATAGGTTAAAGCAGGCATTGATAGATGCCCCTGTCTTAACGTTACCATCAAGAAAAGGGAATTTCACGATCTATACAGATGCATCAAAGATAGGATTTGGTGCTGTTTGGTACAAGATAAGAAAGTTATTGCTTATGCTTCTAGTCAACTGAAAATTCATGAAAGAATTATCCTACTCATGACCTTGAGTTAGCAGCAGTGTTTTTCGCATTAAAGATTTGGAGACACTATCTTTATGGGCAAGATGCGAAATTTTTACAGACCACAAAAGCCTCAAATATTTCTTTACCCAGAAAGAGCTTAACATGAGGCAGAGAAGATGGCTTGAATTAGTTAAATATTATGATTTTGTAAATAGTTATCACCCTGGTAGAGCTAACGTAGTAGCTGATGCGCTAAGTAGAAGAGCTTTGGGATTAGCTTATCTTTCAGTTCAAACACCATTAGCGATAGAAATCGACAGATTTGAGCTGGAAGTAGTTACACAAAGTTATGCTGCTAAACTAGCTGTTCTTACAATCCAATCTACTTTGAAGGATCGGATTATAGATGGTCAGATGAGGGATGAACAACTGCTTAAATGGAAGAGGGATGAACAACTGCTTAAATGGAAGCAGCAAGATGAAGAAAGAGGTGGAAATCTTTATACTACCATAGAAAGAATTGTGAATACCAGAACAGATTGTGGGTACTGCAAGTTGATAAATTGCACAATGAGATTATGAATGAAGTCCATACCACTCCGTATTCAATTCATCCAGGAGGAACAAAGATGTATAAGGATTTACAACATCAGTTTTGGTGGCCAGGAATGAAAAGAGATATTTCCAATTTTGTTTCTGAGTGTTTAACATGCCAACAAGTTAAAGCAGAGCATCAGAGACCAGCGAGGATGTTAAAGCCACTCCCTATTCCAGTATGGAAATGGGATAACATAGCGATGGATTTCGTAGTAGGTTTACCAAAGACACTCCATGGATTTAACTCTATTTGGGTTATTATTGATAGATGGACCCAGTCATCTCACTGCTTACCAGTTAATACGGCGTATGATCTGAATAAGTACGCTGAGCTGTATGTGAAAGAAATAGTGAAGCTCCATGGTATTCCAAGTTCTAGAGTATCAGATCGTGATCCCATATTTACTTCTATGTTTTGGAAGAGCTTACATAAAGCCATGGGAACTAAGTTAACTTTTAGTACAACTTTCCATCCGCAAACTGATGGACAATCAGAAAGAGCGATTCAAACACTAGAGGATTTGCTATGTGCGTGTACTCTAGACTTTGCAGAAAGCTGGGATTCTAAAAATTGCCCTTAGTTGAGTTTACATACAACAATAGTTACCAGACATCAATAGAAATGGATCCTTTATGGCAGAAAATGTATATCACCGATACATTGGGATGATGTAGGTGAAGATCAGAGATAGGACCAGATATTACAGAACAGACTTCAGAAGCTATCAAAAGAATAGGTGATCGAATGAATATGGCACAGAGTAGACAAAAGAGCTATGCTGATAGCCATCGTCGAGAGCTGAATTTCGAAGTATGAGATCATGTGTTTCTAAAAGTGGCACCTATGAGGGGTGTAATGAGATTTGGGCGAAAAGGCAAGCTGAGTCCCAGATATATTGGACCCTTTGAGATATTCGAAATAATCGGGACTCTATCTTATCATCTAGCTTTACCCCCTCATTTATCAGTAGTTCATAATTTATTCCATATATCAGCTCTCACGAAATACATTTCGAATTCTTCGCATGTATTAAGACATGAGCCTATTCAGCTTGCATCAGATTTGACTTACGAAGAAGCTCCAATGTAGATTCTTTGTAGAGAGAATCATAAGTTAAGAAATAGAAGTATCCCTACGATTAATATTCAGTGGGCAAATCACTCAGAAAGGGAAGCAACCTGGGAAGCCGAAGTTGATATGCGTAGTAGCTACCCAGATCTGTTTAAGTAAGTAAATTTTGGGGACGAAATTACTTTAAGAAGGGTAGAATTATAACGCCCAGAAACATTTAAATCCACGATTAGAAAGTTTTAAGAGTTGAGATATCTATTTGAAATAATATCGTAAATCAAATTTCATTTGGTTGATTTCCAGATTTGAGGCAACGTTGCAAGAGCTATCCAGCCAGTCCACATAAGCCGATTTATTCCTCCTTTCAAATAAAAATGGTTCGGATTTCATCTTTAGTTGCTTTTAAAATGGAGTAGCACTTTTAAGTATTTTCAGCACTTTTAAAAAGAAACACATTCTACCATTTGATTTCAGATTTCATATAAAAGCCGTTGAAACATTTCATACGTATTTCACTCACAAATATTACACATTTCATAAGCGGTGCTCTATGCAAGAAAACTGAACAAAAGCTTTCAAAACTTTTCACAGGAAGTGATCGGATTGTGTTGATTCAGGCCAGATAAACTCGCAGTAATTTTTGTCGCAGATTAAGGAAATTAAACTCTGTTTCTTGCTACACTCTTGAAAGCATATATTGTTTAAACTGCATGTTTGTATGAGTTTTAAAGGTTTCAGAACTGAGTTTTAATGTTCTTCGAAACACAGAAAGAAATTAAGTTGTTTTACAAAGAAAGTATGTGTTTGCTGAGTTTCGATTCAGAAAAGTAGTTCGAAAATGTTTAAAGATGTTAGGTCATATTTCTTCCTGAGATTTCTGGGATATTCATCAAAGTAGCTCGCGAGAAGCTTGTGAAATTCTCGTCAGTAGCTTAAAAGAAGTTTCGTGATTTTGATTTATGGAGATTTCTTAGATATTTTCGATTCATTTGGATTGAGGGAACTTTCTAAGTTTCGATAATTCAAGCTAAGTGTTGTCGCAGCAGCGGATCCGGATCCTGCTCCCGGGGCAAAGCGGAAGATTTCAAAATTTGCACCGGAAACGGTCATAACATAACATGAATAAACAATAAACATCCATAGGGTGTTTAGATTTGGTACCTTGCTGGCGTCTAGGCGCCTGGATCCGACCAATTTCACGAGGAAATTGGCACTTCAACGGTTGACGGTTGTCGTTCTCCTAATCCGATCCACGACTAGAATCACGACTCCTTCATCAGTCTGCACTAGAAAACATGACGAATCTTTCACGGACGGAATCTCCTCGTCGAGGTGGTCGGAACAAGTCCAACCACGACAAGCGGCGGCGACGGCGCACGACGTGCGACGCGTGAGGGGCGGCTGCCGAGAGGGAGGAAGAGGAGAGGGGGGCGGCGGCTATAGTATAGGGTTTTGTGAGACTTTTTGTCTAGATAATGTAGCCCTAGGTCAAGTATTAATAGACATGTGATGGGCTTGGACCGGCCAAATGGGCCTGGGGCGGGCCCAGGTCCATATGAACATTCGGTTCAAGTACATCGTCGTGGCTCCATCATAATCACGATCGACGATCAGATCGGACCGATCTACAAAGTTTACAAAACTGAGTATTATGATGCGAAAACAATTTTTCAGACCACCTTGTCCAAAATTGCAGTTTAGCCCCTCCAAGTTTCAGGGATAGTGTGAGACCTGGAATTATTAATTACGATTGATTGTTGGAATTGATCGGTGGTTTAGAGATTTCTGTGGTTTAGAATCTCTGTTTCGATGTTTGAGTAGTATTTTGGGTCGAATTCCTTCCGTAGAACGATTCTGGTGATTTTCGTATTTTTGAGTTTGGGTGCCTGAGCTGGTGACAGTTTGCTGACGTCACGTTGTGTGTGGGCATCGAAGGCACTGACGTAAGCCTTTCTGTTATCATTCGAGAGTATAGGAATCAGCTGCTGGTTGAATTAGCATGTTTTTGTATCGGGCGAGATACGATGTCGTTTTGAGTTTTATACCTGCTGATAACAGATATGTCGACGTAAACATTGCTGTTGAGCGTTGTGTGGATGACGTAGACTTTACTGTCGTCAGTCGATGGGTGTTATCGCGTTATTTGTATGCCTGCTGGTTGTCAACGCGGGTCAACTTTCCTGTAGCGCGAAGAGGATGCGACGACGTTTGAGTTAGTTGCAACGGCGCGTATTGATGTTGCTGCTGGTAGCAGCAGGGGTAGTGTTTTATGTTGTTTTGGTCTTGCGAGTGGATGTCCAGCTGCTGGCAATAGGAACAGTGGATTTTAGGCGACTTCGTTTGATTTAGTCGCTGCGACGCCGTTTTGGCTTAGCGTTAGAAGCCCTTTTGTTATTGTTGCTGCTGGCAGTCGAGGGTCGTTAATTGTGGAGAATACGTCGACTGTTGCTCCTGCTAGTTTTTGTCGGTGGAAATGCGCTCCTGCTGGTAGCAGCAGTTAAGATTTTTATAAATAGCAAGACTTCGTCTTTGTTGTGGATTATTAGTTCCCATACTTAGAAATATTTCCCCGATTGTCGACCCCTGTTTCTCAAACCCTCGTTACTATTCACCGTGAGCTATTTCGGTGGATTCCCGTAGTTTCCGGTGGTTGTTTTGCTCGTGCGAAGTAGCTTTGGACTCCTCTCGAGAAGCTCTACCATTCTACACCAGTTTTAGAAGCTGTAATTGGCTAGTCGAGGAACACGAAGTTACTGCCGTTCGAGTGTTGCGTCGACCGGGTAGAACTACATTCTGGTTTTTGGTGAGACCTTGTTTCTAGCCATAGTTTTAAGCTTCTCGTTTAACTGTTGAGGTATATTGGGCAGCTGGTTGAGTGTGACTCTCGGCCATGAGCTTGTTTAGCATCCCGTTAGATTTATGTTGTGTATGCCGTGTGTTTATCAGGCTTTTACCAGAGTCTTCGGGATTCCTTGTGGTAACCAGCGTGTGCTAATTATAGCTCAGAAGAATTAAGGTACGGATCTGAGCTTGATGTAGCTTGGAATTGGCATGAGATATTATGCGTGGCTGCTGGGATATTTCGGTGAACCTATCTGTGTATTGCTTGCTGAGCATTGGTGTTTATGCTAGCTGTTTGTATGTGAATTGCATACACGCATTTGTTCACACATATTTCAGATCCCTTGCGTATCGTATTTTGCAGCCTTGTATCTTGTATTGCTGTTGTTGATTCACACCAGGATGCGAGGGCGAGCGGCGATACCGCACTCTCATCTCCCAGCTGGGATCGTTAGCCCCCATGCGCCGAGTGTTTAACTACCACAGTTCATGGGCGAGGCAACAGCAGGTTGAGCTGTTTGATGCATCTGGTATTTGGGTGTAGTGTCATGGCGAGTGGCTCATTACCACACTGTGAACACACCCCGTGGCCACTATTCGTTGTTGATGATTCTTGGAGCTATGTTTGAGTTCCTTAGCTCCCTTGGGGGTCGAGCTTTCCGTTGATATCCGGTGTCTCATGCATAGCATCTGCATTTTATCTTATGCGTTTCCTTAGCTGTTTCTTTTCCTCTCCGTACTGGGGTTTGACCCCATGTCCCTCTGGGGAATGGTTTGTTTCCTTGTTTGTGTTGTTTTCAGGAAACCCAGGTTTTACAGCTGGTCGTGGTTTTAGCCCAGCTGGTGGTGCCCCGGGAGGTGGTTAGCGTGTCCCAATTGCGTATAGGCTTTCCGTTGATATCCGGTGTCTCATGCATAGCATCTGCATTTTATCTTATGCGTTTCCTTAGCTGTTTCTTTTCCTCTCCGTACTGGGGTTTGACCCCATGTCCCTCTGGGGAATGGTTTGTTTCCTTGTTTGTGTTGTTTTCAGGAAACCCAGGTTTTACAGCTGGTCGTGGTTTTAGCCCAGCTGGTGGTGCCCCGGGAGGTGGTTAGCGTGTCCCAATTGCGTATAGCATATTTATATATATGTATCAGTTAGCCAGAGGGATGCCCTGTGCTTTGTTGTTGTATCCAGTTGGGGAGTATGGTACATGTTATTTGTGTCTGGTTGTTATGCTAGCATTCGTGGTTTTGTAACTGGGAACTTATTTTGAGTATTGTTCTATTTTAAATTATATGTTTTAAACCGTCGGGCCTAAAAGCGAAAATTTTACCCACTTTTTGATAAGCTTCCGCATGTGTTTCGGTTTTTACTCTGTATAGAGGACGAGGCCTGACATTTTTGGTATCAGAGCTTAAGCTGGGATAAGCTCAATTTCTTTGATCACACTTGAGTCTAGGAACAGTGTTTTGTGTTGCATGTGCTTGACTTATGTGACTTACGTGCCGCATATGTATGTTATATGCTTTCTATGTTGTATCTGTTCTGTTTTTCCTTATCCTGTTGTGTGTTTTAGATGCCGCCTAGACGTCGTGGTAGAGGTAGCGGGCAGTTCCAGGAATCAGGAGGGCAGAACGAGGATCAGTATAGTGCTCCTAGTCATACTCGTGAGAGTAGCGAAGAGGGGGAAGCTGAGGCTCCGCAGGTTCCGGTGGAGAGAATGTATCTTGTTATAGATCGGTTTCAGAGGATGAATCCTCCTGTCTTTAATGGCGACGAGTCGAGTGAGGATGATGATTCGTGGCTCCATAATGTCATACATCTTTTTGATCGGGCTCAATATGACGATGAACTCCGGTTGAGGTTAGTGACCTTGTTGCTGAGGAAGGCCGCAGAGCGCTGGTGGCGAGGCGTGTCTAGTACCTTACTGGAGACTGGTGTTGGTATCACTTGGGACAGTTTCTGTGAGACCTTCAGGCAGGATTATGTCCCCGATTCGTATGTGGCTGCCCGTGAGCGGGAGTTTGAGTTTTTGGAGCAGGGCTCGATGACTGTGCGTGAGTATGCTCGCAAGTTTTCTGCGTTGTTGGCTTATGTGCCGCACGTTGCTGGCCGGGAGAGGGCCAAGAGTACCAGATTCGTAGAGGGATTGAATGGATAATTGTACCAGAGTGTTTTGACGAGCAAGCCCAAGTCGTATGCTGAGGCGGTGGATACTGCTATCCACATTGAGGAGGGCATGAGGAGCCGTAGTGCGCGCAGAGCGCAGGTCGCGCAGGTAGTGCAGGGTGGTAGACCCGTTGGTCAGGGAGCTCAGTCGTCTCAGAGTTTCTCAGTCCGCTCATTATCCTCAGCAGCAGCAGCAGATGGCTCAGCAGTCTGGCCGTCATAGGTTTCGACCTAGAGGTCAGCAGTTCAAGAAAAAGTCTGGTTCAGGGTCTTTCGGTTCAGGCAGTTCGAGTAGCAGTGGTTCTCGAACTGAGTTTTGTGGCTTTTGCGGTGGAAAGAATCCTTCCACGCAGTGTGTGGGTGTGCAGGGTTCCTGCAACATTTGGTCAGTACGGGCATTTTGCGAGAGTGTGTCCGTCAGTTGGATCACAGCAGACCGCGGCCCAGCCTCAAGGTCGTGGGGGTCAGTCTAGGGGCCGTTCTCAGCAGTTTCAGCAGTCCCGTTTGGGTGAGACTCCATTTAGACCGTTTCAGCAGCCTGGCCCTTCGCGCTTTGGGCAGTCGTCTCAGCCTCTCTTCCCATGACCCCAGCATGCTCAGGTTAACGCCATCACGAGGGAGCAGGCCGAGGAGACACCGAGTCGAGTGATTGGAGGTACATGTCTTGTCTTTGACTTTCCTGCTCGTGTGTTGTTTGACACCGGTGCATCGCATTCGTTTATTTCTGATTTGTTTGTTGTTGAGCATGGTCTGTGTACCATCCCTTTGCGTGATGCTGTTTCTGTTTCTACCCCCGGTGGTGTGAGCCTGTTCTCCCAGGAGGTTTTGTTGAATGGTGTGTTGCGGTTTGGTGAGCATGTCTTGTTAGCAAACTTGATCCGTTTGATGCTTTGGGATTTCGATTGCATAGTTGGGATGGATGTGCTGTCCAACTACAGGGACTCCGTGGATTGCTTCCATGGGATTGTGCGCTTTAGGCCTTTGTCTGGCGAGAAGTGGGACTTCTACGGCCAGGATTCGCGATCGAAGATTCCGTTGGTTTCCGCGATGGAGATGTTTAGCTTGTTGTCTTTGGGAAATGCTGGCTTTATGATATACGCTTTGGATGTGTCTTCTTCTTCTAGTGTTCAGCATAGTGACGTTCCCATGGTGCGACACTTTCCCGACGTGTTTCCGGAGGAGATTCTTGGTTTTCCTCCGAGGCGGGAGATAGAATTCAGCATAGAGCTGGTGCCTGGCACAACTCCGATTTCGCGTGCTCCTTATCGTCTGGCGCCTGCGGAGTTGAGAGAACTCAAGGTGCAGTTAGATGATTTGCTGGAGAAAGGTTTTATTCGCCATAGTATGTCACCGTGGGGAGATCCCATCTTATTTGTGAAGAAGAAGGACGGCTCAATGCGGATGTGAATTGATTTTCGCCAGTTGAATAAAGCCACTGTCAAGAATAAGTACCCGTTGCCGAGAATCGATGATCTGTTTGATCAGTTGCAGGGTTCTGTGGTGTATTCTAAGATTGATCTTCGTTCCGGGTACCATCAGCTCAGAGTGAGGGAACAAGATGTCGCGAAGACTGCGTTTCGTACGAGGTACGGACATTTTGAGTTTTTGGTGATGCCGTTTGGGTTGACAAACGCGCCAGCAGTCTTTATGGATCTGATGAACCGAGTTTTTACAGAGTTCATAGATCAGTTTGTGATTGTTTTTATTGACGACATCTTAGTTTACTCGAAGACTCCGAGAGAGCACAAGGAGAACTTGGAAATGGTTCTACAGAGGTTGAGAGAGCAGCAGTTGTATGCGAAGTTTTCCAAGTGCGAGTTTTGGTTAGATCACGTTGTATTTATGGGTCATGTTATTTCGGCGAATGGCATTTCTGTGGATCCCAGTAAAGTGGATGCTGTTTTGAATTGGGAGCGACCGAGAAATGTGTCTGAGATTCGCAGTTTCTTAGTTCTGGCTGGCTATTATCGTCGTTTCATTGAGGGATTATCTAGTATAGCGAAGCCGATGACCCAATTGACCCAGAAAGATAGGCGGTTTGTTTGGACTGAGCAATGTGAGAATGCGTTTCAACTGCTCAAGGAAAATTTGACTACTGCACTTGTGTTGGCTCTGCCGTCCGGTTCAGGTGGTTTTGTGGTGAAGCTTCGCTTAATGGATTGGGTTGTGTGTTGATGCAGAACGGTCGAGTCATTGCGTATGCCTCGCGGCAGTTGAAACCGCACGAGAATCGTTACCCAGTTCATGATTGGAGTTAGCAGCGGTGGTCTTTGCATTAAATATTTTGCGTCACTACCTGCAAGAGTTTGTAGTATTTGTTTTCGCAGCCTGACTTGAACATGAGACAGCGTCGGTGGATGGAGCTGCTAAAGGACTTTGACTGTGAGATTAAATACCAGTCTGGGAAGTCGAACGTAGTGGCCGATGCTTTGAGCAGGAAGACTGGTGAGATGCTTGCTTCGTTGTACATCTCTAAGGACCAAGAGCATCTTAACACTACGGGTTGGAGATTTTACCCGGCTGAGGATTGTGTGATGGTTTCATCGTTCCAAGTGGAACCGCAGGTTGTTTCCAGCATTCGAGCAGCTCAGAGGACCGATCCATCTATCCACGAGTTGAAGTTGAAGGTCAGGGATGGCGAACTTGAGGATTATTCTGTCTCGTCCGATGGTTGTTTGCGTTTTCGGGGTAGGTTGGTTGTGCCCAATTTGATTGATTTTTGAAGGAGGAGATCCTTCGTGAGGCGCACTGCAGCAGACATTGTGTTCATCCTCGTGCATGGAAGATGTACCATGCTTTGAAGCCGCACTTTTGGTGGGCTAGCCTGAAGAGTGACGTTGCTGGTTTCGTTGCTCGTTGTTTGAATTGCCAGATGGTAAAGGCCGAAAGGATGAGACCTGGTGGTCTGTTGCAGAGTTTAGAGGTGCCCCAATGGAATTGGGAGCACATTGCTATGGATTTCGTGACGCATCTGCCTCGTTCTAGCCGAGGATGCGATGCTATTTGGGTAGTGGTAGACCGTTTGTCGAAGTCTGCACACTTCATTCCCTACGGGATGACCTTCTCGTTGAAGAAGATGTCGAAGCTGTACGTTGATTTCGTTGTTAGATTGCACGGTGTGCCTATTTCAATCGTGTCCGAGATCCGAGGTTTACTTCCAGGTTTTGGAAGAGTTTGCAAACAGCTTTGGGAACTAGATTGGATATGAGTACCGCGTACCACCCTCAGACAGATGGCCAATCTGAGCGAACTATCCAGAAGCTGGAGGATATGTTGCGTGTTGTTGTGTTGGATTTCGGAGGTAGCTGGCAAGACGCGTTGTCCTTGGTTGAGTTCTCGTACAATAACACCTACCAAGTGACGATTGGTATGGCGCCTTTCGAGGCTTTGTATGGCCGCAAGTGCAGATCGCCAGTTTGTTGGGAAGAAGTGGGGGAGAAGCAGCTGTCTGCCCCAGATTTTGTGCAGCAAATGAAAGATCATGTAGATCTTATTCGACAAAGGATGAAAACTTCCCAGGATCGCCAAGCTAGTTATGCGAATAAGAGGCGTCGACCTCTTGAGTTTCAGGTTGGTGATCGTGTATTTCTCAAGGTTTCTCCGTTTCGTAGTGTGATGCGCTTTGGACGCAAGGGAAAATTAGCCCCTCGTTACGTTGGTCCGTATGAGATTGTCGAGAGGATTGGCCCTTTAGCGTATCGGTTGTTGTTGCCGTCAGAGTTGTCCTCTCTTCATGATGTGTTTCATGTGTCGATGTTGAGGAAGTATGAGCCAGATCCGTCTCATGTGCTTGGAACTGACGAGGTTGAACTAGATTAGTCGTTGAGATATCAAGAATACCCTTTGCAGATCCTTGGCAGAAAAGAGAAACAGCTGAGAAATAAGACCATTCCGCTAGTAATGGTGCAATGGAGCAAGCATGGAAGGGAAGAAGCTACTTGGGAGCTGGAAGAAAAGATGCAGCGCGAGTGGCCGCATCTGTTTGAGTAGCTGTTGAGCTAGATTATCCAGTAGCTTGTAGTTTTGTTGTATTCCTTCCCTAGATGTTGTAAATTGTTTGCTCAGTTATCTTGAACTCTTGGCCTTGTGTTGGGCGAGTTCTGGTGTTAGTTTTTAGTTTCTATTCTGGTCTCTTCTGTTGTTTTGTTGATTCAGAATTGTTGTTTGATTTCGGGGACGAAATCCTTTTTAGTGGGGGAGAGTTGTGAGACCTGGAATTATTAATTACGATTGATTGTTGGAATTGATCGGTTGTTTAGAGATTTCTGTGGTTTAGAATCTCTGTTTTGATGTTTGAGTCGTATTTTGGGTCGAATTCCTTCCTTAGAACGATTCTGGTGATTTTCGTATTTTTGAGTTTGGGTGCCTGAGCTGGTGACAGTTTGTTGACGTCACGTTGTGTGTGGGCATCGAAGGCGCTGACGTAAGCCTTGCTGTTAATCAGTCGAGAGTATAGGAATCAGTTGCTGGTTGAATTAGCGTGTTTTTGTATCGGGCGAGATACGATGTCGTTTTGAGTTTTATACCTGCTGATAACAGATATGTAGACTTAAACATTGCTGTTGAGTGTTGTGTGGATGATGTAGACTTTACTGTCGTCAGTCGATGGGTGTTATTGTGAGACCTGATTTTGTATTAAGGATTAATTGTTGGAATTAATCGGTTGATTTAGTGATTTTGTGGTTTAGATCTCTGTTTTGAGTTGCATTTTTGGGTTCCATTTCGTGCGTTGAGCAATTCTGGATGCTTTCGTGTTTTTGAGTTTTGAGGCGAAAGCTGGTCGGTGGCGAAAACAGTCGTAGCTTGTTTTGTAGCGCAGGACATGAAACGCCGTCGTTTGAGATATTGCGACCGGTCATGCACTGTAGCTGCGACTGGTTTTGTGTGAGGAGTGTTGCGTCTGGATAAGCAGTCGAGAGCTATGGTCAACGCGGGTCAACTTTCCTGTAGCTAGAAGAGGATGCGTCGTTGTTTCGTTGTTGCGACTGGAAGTGCAGCTGCGAGTGATTTTCGACGCTATTGCTTGCGGCTGGTATTTCGCGAGAACTAGCGACTGGATGACGTCAGTGGAGCGACGTCGTTCGAATTAGTTGCAACGCTGCGTTTTGAGGTTGCGACTGGTACCAGACGAGGGAAGCGTTATGCGTTGTTTTGTGTTTGCGTCTGGATGACCAGCAGCTGGTATTAAGGAGTGAGCCTCCTATGCGACGTCGTCTGGATAAGTTGGTGCGACGCCGTTTTGAGGACCAGTCGATGGTTTGCTTTGTGATTGATTTTAGCGTCCGGTCGACTGGCTGTCCAGCTTTTGTATTTTGAAACAGCGTCTGGTTGTCCAGCTGCGAGAGATTGTTCGCTACTATAGCTTGCAGCTAGTGGTGATCACTGTAGTTAGCGACTGGATTTGTTTAGCGTGGCTCGAGATTTCATCAGCTGTTGGTTCTTACGTCTGCTGGTTTGGGAAATTGCTTGCGTCGACTGGTTTTGTCGGTGGACAATGATTTGAAGTGATTCCAGTCGTTGCTAGTGCTATTTATAGGAAGACTTGGTCTTCGAATTGTGATATCTTTTCCCATACTTAGCACTTCGGGATTTCTCGCAGGGTTAGTTGTTGCTCAGTATAAGGTACGGATTTGAGCTTGTTTTACAGCGAAGTTATGGCTTTGATGAATTGTAGTCGTTGGTATGTGGAATTGCCGTGCCTGCTGGTTGTGTCCTGTTGAGGATTGTGTATGCTATTTGTGTATTTGCTGCGTTGCATACGTTTATATGTTTGCATCCCCGCATGTTGCATACACGCATGGTATTCCTTTCCAGTTTTGGTAGTCTTTGTACCATTGTTTCATTGTTATTGTTTTCTTACCAGGATGTGAGGGCGAGCGGCAATACCGCACTCTCCTCTCCCTGCTGGGATCGTAGCCACCATGAGCCGAGTGGTTAACTACCACAGTTCATGGGCGAGGCAACAGCAGGTTGGGTTGTTTGATGCATCCGGTAAGTGGGTGTAGTATCATGGCGAGTGGCTCACTACCACACTGTGAACACACCCCGTGGCCACCTGTACGTTGTCGATGATTCTTGGAGCTATGTTTGAGTTCCTTAGCTCCCTTGTGGGTCGAGCTTTCCATTGTTCCTTGGCGTCTCATGCATAGCACCTGCATTTTATTCCTTGCTGTTATTTCTGTTGTATTATTTCTCTCCGTACTGGGGTTTGACCCCATGTCCCTCCGGGGCTTGGTTTGTTTCTTTGTTATGTTGTTTTCAGGAAACCCAGGTTCTACAGCTGGTCGTGGGTTTAACCCAGCTGGTGGTGCCCCAGGAGGTGGCTAGTGTGTCCCAGTAGCATATAGCATATATATATATGTATCAGTTAGCCAGGGGGATGCCCTGCGCTTTGTTGTTGTACCCGTAGGGGAATATGATACATGTTGGACTTATGTATGCTTTGTTGTTAAACGTTTATGATTTGGGAACTTATTTTAGTATTGTTGTATTTTAAATTATGTTTTAAACCGTCGGGCCTAAAAGCGAAAATTTTACCCACTTTTTGATAGCTTCCGCATGTGTTTATCTGTTGTGAGCACGAGTCCTGACATTTTTTGTATCAGAGCTTAAACTGGGATAAGCTCAATTCCTTTGATCACACTTGAGTCTAGGCACAGTGTTGCGTGTTGCATGTGCTTGACTTATATGACTATGTGCTGCATATTTGGTGTTATATGTTTTCCTTGCTGTATCTGTTCTGTTTTCCTTATCCTGTTGAGTGTTTTAGATGCCGCCTAGACGTCGTGGTCGTAGTATGGGTCTATTCCAGGAATCAGGAGGAAAGAATGAGGATCAGTCTAGTGCGCCTAGTCATACTCTTGAGAGTAGTGGAGAGGAGGAGGCTACAGCTCCGCCGGCTCCGGTAGAGAGAATGGATGTGGTCATAGCCCGGTTTCAGAGAATGAATCCTCCTGTCTTCAATGGCGATGAGTCGAGTGAGGATGCGGATTCTTGGCTCCATAGCGTCATACATCTGTTTGATCGAGCCCAGTATGACGACGATCTCCGATTGAGGTTGGTGACCCTACTGTTGAGGAAGTCCGCTTGACTATGTGTTGCATATTTTGTGTTATATGCTTTCTATGCTGTATTTGTTCTGTTTTCCTTATCCTGTTGAGTGTTTTAGATGCCGCCTAGACTTCGTGGTCGTAGTAGGGGTTTATTCCAGGAATCTGGAGGACAGAATGAGGATCAGTCTAGTGCGCCTTGTCATACCCTTGAGAGTAGTGGAGAGGCGGAGGCTGCAGCTCCGCCGGCTCCGGTAGAGAGAATGGATGTGGTCATAGCTCGGTTTCAGAGGATGAGTCCTCCTATCTTCAATGGTGATGAGTCGAGTGAGGACGCGGATTCTTGGCTCCATAGCGTCATACATCTGTTTGATCGAGCCCAGTATGATGACGATCTCCGGTTGAGGTTGGTGACCCTACTGTTGAGGAAGTCCGCAGAGCGTTGGTGGAGAGGTACGTCTAGTACCTTACTGGAGACTGGTGTTGGCATTACTTGGGACACTTTCTATCAGGTCTTCAGGCAGGAGTATGTCCCCGACTCCTATGTAGCTGCCCGTGAGCGGGAGTTCGAGTTCTTGGAGCAAGGTTCGTTTTCTGTGCGCGAGTACGCTCGTAAGTTTTCTGCTTTGTTGGCGTATGTTCCGCATGTTGCTGGCCGGGAGAGGGCCAAGAGAACCAGGTTTGTGGAGGGCTTGAATGGGGATCTGTACCAGAGCGTTTTGACAAGCAAGCCCAAGTCTTATGCTGAGGCCGTGGATACTGCTATCCACATCGAGGAGGCATGAAGAGCCGTAGTGCGCGTAGGGCGCAGGTGTCGCAAGCGGTGCAGGGTGGTAGGCCCGCTGGTCAGGGAGCTCAGTCGTCCCAGAGTTCTCAGTCCGCGCATTTTCCTTAGCAGCAGCAGCAGGTAGCTCAGCAGTCTGGCCGTCAGAGGTTTCGACCCCGCGGTCAGCAATTCAAGAAGAAGTCCGGTTCAGGGTCTTCTGGTTCTGGAAGTTCGAGTAGCAGCGGCTCTCGGACGGAGTTTTGTGGTTTTTGCGGTGGAAAGCATTCTTCCACGCAGTGTGTTGGTGTGCAGTGTTCCTGCAACCTTTGTGGTCAGTATGGGCACTTTGCGAGAGTGTGCCCGACAGCTGGAGCACAGCAGACCGCGGCCCAGCCTTTCTTTCCAGGACCCCAGCAGGCGCTGGTTAACGCCTTCACGCGGGAGCAGGCCGAGGAGACACAGAGCCGGGTGATTCGAGGTACATGCTTTGTTTTTGACTTTCCTGCTCGTGTGTTGTTTGACACCGGTGCTTCGCATTCGTTTATTTCCGATTCTTTTTTGTTGAGCATGGA
>KQ989602.1:25810-39025 GCA_001598015.1 Dorcoceras hygrometricum | reverse complement strand
TCGTCCAAGAGTTGGGCGTCATTCCTAATGGAGTTGGTCCAGTCCCGGTGTACTGCGACAACACGGGTGCCGTTGCGCAAGCAAAGGAGCCTAGGTCTCACCAAAGATCCAAACAAATACTGAGGAAATACCACATAATCCGGAATATTGTGGCTAGAGGTGACATAGCAGTTGAGAGAGTCGCCTCTGCGGACAACGTTGCTGATCCACTTACGAAGCCCTTGCCTGGACCATTGTTTGAAAAACATCGCGAAACAATGGGATTGCGTCTGATGAGTAGTTGGCTTTAGGGCAAGTGGGAGATTGTTAGAGTAGATGCCCAACCAGCCAACTTGTGGCGTGTGGGTTTTATAGACTCTTGTACAAACAGTCTTTATATATGATATTCGCATTCTTTTATATGGCATTCTTTACTTTCATTATGTGTGTAATGATTTACAATTACGTTGAGTAAAGACCTAGAATGCACTAAAGCGTATGTTAGATGTGATAGTGGGTATGACGGCTATCATGAAACACATCTAATAGTCGCTGTGTATTCTGAACATGTTCCTAGTCGATTGGGACGTCAAAAGAGGATAAGGCCGCCCGAGTTCGAGACTAGTATCTGCGATGCGAAGTACCATGTTTCATTGGTAGGGAACATTGTGATGTTCTGAGCATGCAGATAGATAGTGACCTGGTGATCTATCGAACTACCCTCGTTCGGACTTTCCAAGTGGTTATCATTTGTTGAGTGGATAAGTCCGAGGTCTTGGTTGTACTGATTAGTCCTCACGACTCGAGACGTCATTGAGACTCTACATGATAGGCGTCTCACTTTGACCCGTTTGCCGACTCACTTGGAGTCATAAGGCGTCGGGATTGGGTGAGACCCCGATGCATGTAGGAGTCGATGCATCGTTGTCGAGGATTCACCGCTCGCAGACATGCGTGGATATCCTATGCTATCTGAGGGGATAATAGTGTATAAATCTCTGGCCAGAGTACTAGAAGTGTTTTAGGTAAATGTGTTTACCTAGTTACACTCGCGATGTCACTATTCGATCTCCAAGATGTATGCATAGCTATCGGATCTATAGCGACTCTCGATTTACCAATGGTCGTTGATCTGATCGGGATATATGGATTGAAAGGACCGTACTGTACGCTAACCACGACCGACTGGTTCTTGCAGGCACTATCAGTGATACCTAGGGGATCATGGGGCGATGTTGCTAGACGCTTTACCATGATCCGTTGGGCAGGTCCGGAATTGTGATTCCGGAGCCACAATGGTTGTGGGCCCACGGCTAGCTGTATCCCTGAACCATTGAGGGTCACACAAGTACTAGATTCGAGATTTCTTGCAGGCACTATCAGTGATACCTAGGGGATCATGGGGCGATGTTGCTAGACGCTTTACCATGATCCGTTGGGTAGGTCCGGAATTGTGATTCCGGAGCCACAATGGTTGTGGGCCCACGGCTAGCTGTATCCCTGAACCATTGAGGGTCACACAAGTACTAGATTCGAGATTCCCGCACGGATACTCAGCTCAATGTGTTGAGCACGAGAAGAGGATTTCGGGAAGTGCGACTTCCTAAAAGTCAACAGGGGTCAAACCGGGGTTTGCCGCTGTTGAGGGGCAAAACGGTCATTTTGCACTGGGGTTCTGAAAAATGGTTTTTCAGATCATTGTATTCAGTTTCGGAACCTGAGTCGATCGGTTCGATCTGATCGGCGATCGGAGTTACGGTGAAGTCTCGGTGTTGGAGATGAACTGAATGTTCATCGTTGGACCCGGGCCCGTTGGGCCGGTCCAAGTCCAACACTTAAGTCTATTTAATTAGACTTAAGCAAGACTTAACTAACATAACAATACATCACTCTAAACCCTAGCTTTGGCCGCCCCCTCCTCTCCTCTCCAAGCGCCGCCCGTTGTCGCCGGAAATTCGTTTCCGGCCAACTCGACGAGGATAATCCGTTCGTGGTGATCTCGTCAGCGCTTCTAGTGCAGCCTGACGAAGGAGTCTCGGTTTTGGTCGTGGACCGGATTGGCGATAATGTACCGCAATCTACCGAGAAGAGCCGGATTCTTGTAATACCGGTTGGAGCCAGGCACAAGTGCCAGCAAGGTAATCCGTTTTGAACGCCCTATGTATGACGATTATTGAATTGTATGTTTTTCGTATTGATCGTCTCCCGGCCCTTTTCTTTGTTCTTCCGCTGCCTAGCCGGGGGGCCGATCCGGATCCCCAACACCGAGAGGTAGTGATTGATTGTCTGATTAGATTTGATGATCATGTTTTGGTCTCCAATCTGATTGTTTTGGGGATTAGAGATTTTGATTGTATCTTGGGGATGGATGTGCTGTCTAGCTATAAGGCTACGGTTGATTGCTTCCATGGTGTCGTGAGATTTCACCCTGATTCGGGTGAGAAGTGGGATTTCTACGGTGCTGATTCGCGTCCGAAGATTCCGCTGGTTTCAGCCATGGAGATGTTTAGCTGCTATCGCTAGGTAACGCTGGATTCATGATCTATGCGCTTGATAGTTCCCAAGAGCAGCGATTGGAGTTGAGTGATATCCCGATCGTCCGAGAGTTTCCCGACGTGTTTCCAGATGAGATACCTGAATTCCCTCCGAGGCGTGAGATCGACTTCAGTATCGAGTTGGTGCCCGGTACCGCCCCGATTTCTAGAGCTCCGTATCGGTTGGCGCCAGCAGAGTTGAGAGAGCTGAAGGATCAATTGAGAGACCTCTTGGAGAAAGGCTTCATCAGACCGAGCATGTCGCCTTGGGGAGCTCCGATTCTTTTCGTGAAGAAGAAGGATGGATCCATGAGGATGTGTGTGGATTTCAGACAGTTGAATAAAGCAACAGTGAAGAACAAGTATCCTTTGCCGAGTATTGATGACTTGTTCGATCATTTGCAGGGATCGGTCGTGTACTCGAAGATTGATTTGCGCTCTGGTTATCATCAGTTGCGGATTAGAGACGCTGACGTGGAGAAGACAGCTTTCTGGACTAGATATGGGCATTACGAGTTTCTTGTCATGCCGTTTGGATTGACGAATGCCCCAGCTGTGTTCATGGATTTGATGAATCGCGTCTTCAGCGAGTATATTGATTGGTTCGTGATCGTCTTCACTGATGACATCCTGGTGTACTCGAGGAGCTTGAGAGAGCATAAGGAGCATTTGAGACTGGTGTTGCAGCGGTTGAGAGACTCGCAGCTCTATGCTAAGTTCAACAAGTGTGAATTTTGGCTGGACAGAATTATCTTTTTGGGTCATGTGATTTCGGCACAAGGGATTTCATTAGATCCGAGTAAGGTCGAAGCAGTTCTTAACTATGATAGACCTAGGAATGTCTCTGAGATCCATAGTTTCTTGGGTTTGGCTGGCTATTATAGGCGTTTTATCGAGAAGTTCTCTTCGATAGCTAAGCCTCTGACTCAGTTGACTCAGAAGGATAAGAGATTTGAGTGGACTGATGAGTGCGAGAACAGTTTTCAGACGTTGAAGGAGAAGTTGACTACTGCTCCTGTGGGCTCCACCGTCTGGATCCGAAGGATTCGTGGTGTGCTCCGATGCTTCTCTCAATGGTTTAGGATGTGTTCTGATGCAGAACGGGTACGTGATTGCCTATGCGTCTCGACAGTTGAATCCTCACGAGACGAGGTACCCCGTTCACGATTTGGAGTTGGCTGCGATAGTGTTTGCCTTGAAGATTTGGCGACATTATCTTTATGGTGAAGAATTTATGGTGTACACCGACGGATTCGTGGTCGTGCTCCGATGCGTTCTCTCAATGGTTTAGGATGTGTTCTGATGCAGAACGGGTACGTGATTGCCTATGCGTCTCGACAGTTGAATCCTCACGAGACGAGGTACCCCGTTCACGATTTGGAGTTGGCTGCGATAGTGTTTGCCTTGAAGATTTGGCGACATTATCTTTATGGTGAAGAATTTATGGTGTACACCGATCACAAGAGCCTGAAATATATCTTCACGCAATCTGATTTGAACATGAGGCAGCGATGATGGATGGAATTGCTCAAGGACTTTAACTGTGAGATTCAGTATCAGCCTGGGCGGATGAAATCAGTTGCCGACGCATTGAGTAGGAATACCCAGCCTGTGATGCTTTCATTTTTGAATGCTTCGAGAGTCTATGAGCAATTGAGTACTTCTGGTTGGAGATTTTAGCCGAGCGATCAGTACTTCATGGTTTCTACGATGCAGGTTGAGCCACAGCTTTTTCATGACATCAGGGAGGCGCAGAGGACTGATCCCTATATCCATGAGTTGAGGATTAAGGCCCAGAATGGTCAGTCTGATGATTTCTCTGTTTCTTCGGATGGTTGTCCGAGATTTCGAGGGAGATTAGTGGTTTCAAACCTGATTGATTTGAAGGAGGCCATCATGAATGAAGCGCATTCTAGTCGGTACAGTGTGCATCCAGGAGAAAGGAAGATGTATCATGCCTTGAAGTCTCACTATTGGTGGGAAGGTATGAAGAGCGACATCTCTGGGTTTGTTGCTCGATGTATGAATTTCCAGCAGGTCAAGGCTGAGAGCATGAGGCCTGGTGGATTGCTGTAGAGTTTAGAGGTGCCCCAATGGAATTGGGAGCACATCGCCATGGATTTCGTGACTCATCTACCTCGATCGAGCAGGGGATGTGATGCTATTTGGGTTGTGATTGATATACTTTCGAAGTCATCCCATTTCATTCCCTATGATGTGAGGTGCTCTATGAAGAAAATGGCGAAATTGTACATCGAACATGTGGTTAGATTGCATGGAGTTCCGGTTTTGATAGTGTCCGACAGAGATCCGAGGTTCACTTCTAGATTTTGGAATAGTTTGCAGGCAGCGATGGGTTCGAGACTGGCTATGACTACGGCCTATCACCCACAGACAGATGGACAATCTGAGCGGACTATCCAGACTTTAGAAGACATGCTGCGTGCAATTGTGATGGATTTCAGCGGTTTCTGGCAGTATTCGCTATCCTTGGTTGAGTTTTCGTATAACAACAGCTACCAGGTGACTATCGGAATGGCTCCGTTTGAGGCGTTGTATGGTCGAAAGTGCAGATGGTTCGAGACTGGCTATGACTACGGCCTATCACCCACAGACAGATGGACAATCTGAGCGGACTATCCAGACTTTAGAAGACATGCTGCGTGCAATTGTGATGGATTTCAGCGGTTTCTGGCAGTATTCGCTATCCTTGGTTGAGTTTTCGTATAACAACAGCTACCAGGTGACTATCGGAATGGCTCCGTTTGAGGCGTTGTATGGTCGAAAGTGCAGATCCTCGATTTGTTGGGAAGAAGTTGGTGAGAGACAGATTTCTACACCGGAGTTTGTTCAGCACATGAAGGATCAGATTGATTTGATTCGGATTAGAATGAAAGCTGCTCAAGATCGTTTCTCTAGCTATGCTAATAGAAGGCACAGACCTTTGGAGTTTGAGGTTGGCGACCGATTGTTTCTCAAGATTTCTCCATTCAAGAGCATGATGCGCTTTAGATTTAAAGGCAAATTGGCTCCCAGATTCGTTGGTCCCTTTGAGATTGTTGAGCGAATTGGACAGTTGGCTTATAGATTGAGGCTGCCCGAGGAATTAGCAGCGATGCATGATGTTTTTCATGTGTCTATGTTGAGAAAATATGAGCCAGATCCGTCCCATGTTTTGAGAACCGACGAAGTTGAGCTGGATTCTGCCTTGAGCTATGTTGAATATCCGGTGCAGATTCTGGATAGGAAGGAGAAGCAGCTGAGAAACAAGATAATTCCGTTGGTGATGGTCCAATGGAGCAAGCATGGCCGAGAAGAAGCTACCTGGGAGGTTGAGGAGAAGATGAGACAAGACTGGCCTCATCTGTTTTAGCACTGATCGTGCAGATTTTTCCAGGTAAATTTCTGGTTTTGTTTCGAATTTGAGTAGATGTTTGTGTTGATTTGAATGTTTGTTTGTTTGTTTCTGCCCTTGGTTGTCTTTGATTTCGAGGATGAAATCTCTTAAGGTGGGGAGAATGTGAGGAATCAGATTTCTAAATTAGTGATTAATCGGATTTTGGGATTAGATTAGTCACGGAAATTAAGAATTTCGAATTCTGGGATTTCGAATTTTTGGTGAAATCTGATTTGGGAAAATTCAGATCTCTAGTTGGAGTTGTCCATATTTTAGTTCGGGTGAAATCTGGTTGAGAAATGATGTTGAATTGATCGAATTTTAATAGAGATCTGGTCCCCTGTGTGTTAGTGTGTTTTGCCGCGAGAAGAAGGTAAAACGCTGCGTTTTGGTGAGATCTGGTTGGTCGAGAATGGCGCAAAATTGAATGCGTTGTTCTTTCGCGATTTCAGAGGTCAACGCTGGTCAACGACACTGTAGCAGGTGATCGCTGGTTCGAGTGATCGCTGGTTCGTTAGCGCGTTCTTAGGAGAGATCTGGTTTCGTTGTTTGAGCGCGGGTGTTAGTTCGCGTGAAGAGATCTGCTGACGTAAGCAGATTTCACGTGTTGGTCAACATGTAGAGTTGACGTCTGGTGTAGCGCTTTTATATGAGAGATCTGTTTTTTTAAGCGCTAGCGTTGTATTTCGAAGAGAGATCTGTTTTGAGCAATACGGCGTCGTTCCAGTTAGTTGTTGCGTCGTCGTTTTGGATTTCCAGCACTTAGCGTGTTTTGTATTGCTAAGGAGTAGAGATCTGTTTTAGTGATAGCGCTGAGATCTGTTGAGCACTGAGATCTGTTGCGCGAGCGAGAGATCTGTTTGGTTGTGAGCGCTGGATTGTGAAATCTGTTTGGCGCTATTTTGCGTTGCAGAGATCTGTTTTTGTCGGTGTTTGATTTAGACAGTAGCCATTGAACTGAGGAATAAATAGAAGTGTCGAATTACACTTAGAATATTTCTCAACCCGTCATTTCTTATCTTCTCTGTTGAAACCCTCGACTTGCTACTGTTCACCGTAGCTTTCCATCGCCGATTCCCGTCGCTTCCAACCTCTGTTTTTGATAATCTTGGTGGCGTTGAACTCCCCAGCTTAGCTCTTTCGATTGCTACCCATTAGAGATCCTGGATCAGCGTTGTAGGAGGAACGCAAAGTGTCTGTGTCTTCGTGCCGTGAGATCTGTGCTCCTCCTGCTAGTTTAAACTTCTGGGTAAGCCTTTCTCGTGGATTTGAGCTCGGTATTTGTAGTTATTACCTGCGTAGCTAGGCAGATCTTGTGTTGAGTCCTGGCCATAGGTGTGTAAGAGTGAATGTTTAGATTTGAGCTAAGATATGAGCTACCTTGCACAGATTTCTGTTAGGATAAAATTTATAGTTTTGGTGATAACAAAAATAAGAAAAGATTTGGACCTAAACGATGAATTTCGAATAATCTTCTCACAGAAATTAGAGGTTGCTGACAACAGTGTTTGGTTTGAGTTACAGTTATGATTTCGGGTTGATCAGAATCGGATCTTGGAACAGTGGAGTTTTCGATTTGGTTATTCGGGTTGTCGGGTCAGAAATCTACTGTTAATGGAGTATTGAGGATGATGATATCTGCCAACAGCACTTGATTATTGTATCGATGATAGTATCTGCCAACAGGTATTGAAACAGTGAAGTTTCTATCATCAGAAAGGGCCGCATCTATCGATGAGTGTATTCGACAGACCTTGTAACAGTACTATTCATCGTTGCTGACAACAGATAGCGCTACAGGATATGCTCATCAGTTTTTGTAACAGTAAGTTCAACAGGACTTCGTTTGCTATCAACAGATATGATGACGTCAGCCACATTAGAATATCAGATATCATGACGTCACCATGAGATTTAGCTACAATGGTCATATAACAGATATAATGACGTCAGCTACAGTAGAGGAACATATATGATGACGTCAACAGTGCTGAAATTTGCAAGTGGTTTAATTGTGTTTATCGCGACAGATATCTTAATAGTCAGGGACTATTCATTCATCTTCTATAAAGAAAGATCTGTCGACAGAAATGGTTTCAGGCGCAAGCATAAAGTTGATTCAAATTCGATCGAATACTCAATTGGAAAAGATCGATGGCCATAACAGAATCGTACAAATTTCTTGGAATTAAGGAGACAAGATTGGTACTATTTTTGGATAAATAGTACATATTGGCAGAGGTCGTTACAACGGGATTACACATATATGGAAATCATATTTTTGTCTCTGACGATACGCAATTTACCATGTAGTAAAGCAGGATTGACGGCGTACCATTGTCAGAATTTCAAAAAGGATTTTGTTGCCTTATCTGGATTAATCGACCGTTGAATGAAGAGTATAAATAGCAGATGTTTTGAATTGAAGAACTACACTCGCCATTGCTATTGCTGAAACGCTGCAAAATTGAATTCTCGAGCTATTCCTTATTGAAGCATACTTAAAGCTCACAAGACTCGAAGAACAATACTGTTGTTTTTCATTGATATACCTTCGAGTCATTCTCTGGTTCAACCTTTGAATCGAGTTTCTGTGTTTAGAAACCATAGAAATTTACAGTCTCAAATACGTGCATTTAATTGTAATATCTTATTGAGTCTGTAACAAACGTGCTCTCAAAAGCCGTTTGAAAATATTACCAACTGTTGTAAACCAGCAGCTGCGTCTGCTTGGATTGGTGTGGAGATACTAGGAGTTCTCGTAGCTACTGGTTGCAGGATCGGGTGTTTGTAGGAGGCCTAATTTCATCAAATCTTCTAGTGATACCTTCCGAGGAGGAAGAAGGGGAGACGTAGGATATTAATATCCGAACTTCCAGAAACAAATCCTGAACTCTTATCTCTTTACTTTACGCTCTTGAATACTGCATTAACATATTATTATTACTGTTCACAAGTTAATCGGCCTTTTTCCGCACAAACATTGTTGGCCGAAAGACTTGCATAAAACTGAGATACCTTAAGTCTGGTAACTCGGACTTAAGTTAAGCCATGCGTGTAAAACATTTTAAAATATTTCAAAAATAGAAGGAGTTCATTCAACCCCCCCTTCTGAACTCCTGTTCATATATTGATCCTATATCTGGGACCATCAATTGGTATCAGAGCAGGCGCTTCTAAGTTATTGAACAGTATTTATTTGTGCGTTATATTATCTTAATATGTCGATCTCTCACAACAAGATTCCCATGTTTTTCAGAGAAGATTATGATGACTGGAAGATACGCATGCAAGCGCATCTGGCTGCCATGGATGACGAAATGTGGACTGTTATTACTGAAGGGCCATTGAAAATAATGAAGCCAAATCTGGCGGTTGCTGTAACAAATGGTGAGCCTCGGTATCTTGAGAAATCCAGACACGACTATACAAATGATGACAGGAAGAAAGAAAATCTAGACAATGTTGCCAGGGACATCCTATACAAGACGCTGGACAAAGACAAAAACATGTTCAGCAAAATCAAAACCTGCGCCACAGCCAAAGACATCTGGGAAAAGCTGGTCCATATATGTGAGGGAAGCGACGAGACAAAAGAGAACAACTTGACCGTCGCTCAACAGAAGTATGAGTCCATCAAGATGAAAGACGGCGAAACAATGATTGAATTTACGAGCGCTTCAGTGCAGTTATCATCGAGTTGAACAGCCTTGGAAAAGAGTACAGCAACAGAGAGCTAGCACTGAAAGTCATGAGAACGTTACCCAAGGAGTGGGACGTGAAGACCATGGCAATGAGGGAGTCGAAGGACCTGAATAAGCTGGAACTCCATGATCTGTTCGCAAATCTGAAGGCATACGAATTTGAATTGGAGACAAGATCAGAAGCTGGTCCCTCAACCTCCCAGCCAACAAAAGCATTGGCAGCTACAACAATCGAACAGTGCTCTCCTAGCACAAGAAAAACCGCTGATCAACTCAGCGATGATGTCATGTCCCTCTTCGTAAAGAATTTTGGGAAATTCATGAGAAGATCTTTCCACCCTTCCTCTCCTTACAATAATTTTAATAAAAATGATAAATCTGTATCTGACATGAAATGTTTCAATTGTGAACGACCAGGGTATTTTGCAGCCGAGTGCAATAGGCCCAAGAAAGACGATAGATACAAGCGAGAGGACAAGAGGAGTGATGATCGATACAAGAAGGAGGAGCGATACAAGAGAAATGAGGAAACTGATGAAAGAGCTGTTGAGAGATCCAAGGACAGGCGGATGAGAATAAGAAGTGACAAAAGACCCAGCCACAAACATGACCGCAAAGTGTTGATGGCTGAGGAAAGCACAAAGAGCTGGGCGGACATCGACTCAGAATCTTCATCCAGCATCTCCTCATCAAGTGACAGTGAACAGGAGGAAGTTCACTGCCTCATGGCTGATCAAACTTCGGATGATGTGGTATTTGATTTATCAAACATTGAATTTACACGTGAGGATCTAGTTCAGGTACTGAACGATATGGTTCATGAGTACAAGACTCTATCTCACACATTTGAGGAAATCAAGGCCGAAAACGCAAGTCTGAAAAATAGTTCAGCAGAATCGAGTTCTGACGAGCTTGAGGATACTGACAGCTTAAAGACTGAGTTGAGTAAGCTGAGAATAGAGAATGAATTGTTGAGAAGTGAGTCGAGTGAGCTCAAGGCTGAAGTTGAAAAGTTAACTAAAGAAATGAGCTCCTGGACCCAATCAGCTCGTGCTTTCCACAAACTACAAGAAATCCAAAAGTCAGCACATGATAGAACTGGCTTAGGTTTTAGTAATAGCGAAAGCAGTGAAGGAGAGACAAGTACTCAATCACAGCCAGCATATGACAAGTTCAACAAAATGAGCTTTTTCAAAGCAAATGTGATACATGACTGTTTTGAGTCCATAACATTTGATGACCAGAACTCTTCTCAGTCGAGTCATGAAGGAAAAGATGGCATCGGCTATCAAAGGCCTGAGAATCCCAAGCCTAGATGGCTAAAGAACAGGTTGGACAAGGATAAAGCGAAAGCTGGTTCCAAGTCTTATGTTCAGCACCACCGTGGCGTAATTCTAGTAAGGAAAAATCTGGTTGGAGAAAGACTCAGCCGAGAAGAGATCTATATGGTCAACATATGACAAAACTCAATAGATCTCACTGTAATTATGCACAGACCCTTAAGGATACTTATACTGGAAAAACAGTTAAGGTAATTCAAGTATGGGTCCCGAAAGAGGTAATCCAATCAGGACCCAAGTAAAATTGGGTAGCAAAATTTGTTTGTATGATTGCAGGGTAACAGGTACAAAGCTACTGAAGACGCAATTATTTGGTACTTGGACAGTGGGTGTGCTCGACATATGACAGGAAACCCAAAGCTGTTGACAGATGTTGTTCCACACAAAGGAGCGAAAATAGTCTTTGGTGATAATGCACACGGTAACACTGTGGGTAAGGAGCTTACCCATGGTAACATTTCTATCTCAGATATTTTGGTTGTTGATAACCTCAGTTATAATTTGATTAGTATCAGCCAACTATGTGACAAAGGTTACATAGTTAATTTTCAACAACACACGTGCACAGTTCAGAACTCAAATGGTCTGACTGTATTGATAGGTAAACGTTCGGGGAATACCTACGTTATCGATTGGTCAGAGCAGTTGAAGTCTGAACAGCTTTTTCTTACAGCTGACTCTTCCAAGAGTTGGTTGTGGCATCAACGAATGAACCATCTAAACTTTAAAAAACTTGCTAAGTTGAGTGAGCATGATATGGTTTCTGGTATGCCCAAATTAAAATTTTCTAAGGATAAGATCTGTGCAGCTTGTCAGCTTGGTAAGCATATTAAATCGACTTTCAAAAATAAAGGCGGCAAACGTTCTTCCCATTGCCTTGAGCTTTTACATATGGATCTTTTTGATCCTATTTCAGTAACAAGCTTAGGGGTAACGTCCTACACCCTTGCTGTTGTTGATGATTTTTCAAAATATACATGGGTGTTTTTTTAAAAGTAAAATCTGAAACCGCCGACCAGCTGATACGTCTCTTGAAACGTTTACAAAATGATAGATCTTGTTCTGTCAACCGGATAAGAAGTGATCGCGGTACTGAGTTTCTAAATTTTGAATTGACTTCTTATTTGGAAGACTTAGGAATTAAGCATGATCTTTCAGCAGCAAGAACTCCTCAGCAAAACGGGTTAGCTGAAAGGAGAAATCTCTCGTGCGCAACGCTTGCGCGTCGTGCAGCGCCGCCCCCAGCCACCATGCGCGGCCTGCGCGCATGGTTGTCGCGCGCGGCGGGTTGGAAAAAGCGCCGCCGCAAGCGGCGGTGGCGTGGCCGGAATTTCGAGAATTTTCGATGATCCAATCTGAAATTGAGACATTAGATACAATTCAGGCAATACATATTGATCAGATCCGAAAAAACACTGGCTCTGATACCACTGTTGGCGTATCCGGATCCGCCCCCCGGCTAGGCAGCGGAAGAACAAACAAAAGGCCGGGAGACGATCAATACGAAAAACAGACAATTCAATTAATCGTCATTCATAGGGTGTTCAAAATTGAATACCTTGCTGGCACTTGTGCCTGGCTCCAACCGGTATTACAAGAACCCGGCTCTTCTCGGTAGATTGCGGTAGTTTACGCCAATCCGGTCCACGACCAGATCCGAGACTCCTTCGTCAGGCTGCACTAGAAGCGCTGACGAGATCAGCACGAACGGATTCTCCTCGTCGAACTGGCCGGAAACAAATTTCCGGCGACGATCGGCGGCGGCGGCGGCGGCGCGTGGGCGGCGGCGGCGGCGGCGGCGTGTTCGAGAGAGGGAGGGGCGGCTATCTTAGTGCTAGGGTTAATCAAGTGTATGAAGTGTTGAGTTAGTGATTAAGTCTCCTAAATACATTTAAATAGATTAAGTGTTGGACTTGGACCGGCCCAACGGGCCCGGGTCCAACAATGAACATTCAGTTCATTTCCACCACCGAGACTTCATCGTAACTCCGATCGCCGATCAGATCGGACCGATCGACTCAGTTTCCGAAACTGAATAATATGATCTGAAAAACAATTTTTCAGAACCCCAGTGCAAAATGACCGTTTCGCCCCTCAACAGCGGGAAACCTCGGTTTGACCCCTGTTGACTTTTAGGAAGTCGCACTTCTCGAAATCCTCTTCTCGTGCTCAACACATTGAGCGGAGTATCCGTGCGGGAATCTCGAATCTAGTACTTGTGTGACCCTCAATGGTTCAGGGATACAGCTAGCCGTGGGCCC
>KQ989602.1:14164-24226 GCA_001598015.1 Dorcoceras hygrometricum | reverse complement strand
GTTGACGATATTATTTTTGGGTCAACTAACCCCAAACTGTGCAAGAAATTTTCCAAGCTCATGCAGGATAAATTCGAGATGAGCATGATGGGGGAGTTAACTTTCTTTCTGGGATTACAAATTCAACAGTTGGAAAATGGAATCTTCATTAACCAAGCTAAATATACGAAAGAATTGCTGAAGAAGTTTGGCATGGACAACTGCTCAGCAGCAGCAACCCCTATGAGCTCTTCAATTAAGATGGACAAAGATGAAGCTGGAACTGCCATAGAGGTATCTTTGTATCGAGGTATCATAGGCTCTCTGCTTTACCTAACTGCTAGCAGACCAGACATCATGTTTGCTGTCTGTATGTGTGCTAGATTCCAAGCGGAGCCAAAGCAATCATATTATATTGCTGTTAAGAGAATCCTCAAATATTTAAAGGGTACTTCCAACGTGGGTCTTTGGTATCCCAAAGACTCAGGCTTTCAACTAATAGGCTACAGTGATGCAGATTACGTAGGTTGCAGGATTGATCGCAAGAGCACAAGTGGAACATGTCAATTCTTAGGGGATCGACTAATCTCCTGGTTCAGTAAGAAGCAGACGTCAATTGCCACGTCAACAGCCGAAGCAGAGTACCTTGCTGCTGGCAGTTGTTGCGCTCAAATCCTCTGGATTCAACATCAATTGAAGGATTATGGCATTGATGCTTCCGAAGCTCCTATTCTCTGTGACAACACAAGTGCAATAGCGATCACCCAGAATCCTGTGCTGGATTCCAGAACAAAGCACATCGACATTAGGCATCACTTCATAAGGGACCACGTAATGAAGAAGGGCGTTCGGTTGGAGTACGTGTCGACTGAGCAACAAGTTGCTGATATCTTCACCAAACCTCTGCCAGACGCTAAGTTTTCCTACTTTAGGAACATATTAGGTCTCTTAGAATTGCCATAAAATGGTATGTGTATTAACAATTTTTGCAGGTTGAACAGCTCTGCTTACGTCAGCATCGAGTCATATGTTCAGGGGGAACAACGATGCCTGCATACGGCACCCGTGTTGTCGCAGTACACCGGGACTGGACCAACTCCATTAGGAATGACGCCCAACTCTTGGACGAAATTCCTTATCCAAACAGCCTCCTTAGCAGCAGCTGATGCTGCAATGTACTCAGCCTCAGTGGTTGAATCCGCGATGGTGTCTTGCTTGGAACTCTTCCAAGAGACAGCACCACCATTGAGCATGAATACAAATCCAGAGGTTGATTTTGAATCATCCACGTCACACTGGAAGCTAGAATCAGTGTAGCCTTCCAGCTTCAGTTCACCACCCCCATAGACCATGAACATATTCTTAGTCCTTCGTAAGTACTTAAGAATATCCTTCACGGCCTTCCAATGCAATTGGCCGGGGTTGGCCTGGTATCGGCTCGTGACACTCAGAGCATATGCAACGTCCGGTCTAGTCGAGATCATGCCATACATAATACTACCTATAGCCGAGGCATATGGTACACGTGCCATACTCTCTATCTCCTCATCAGTCTTTGGACACATAGACTTAGATAGAGTGACCCCGTGGCACATAGGTAGGTGTCCTCTCTTGGACTATTCCATAGAGAACCTCTTAAGTATGGTATCGATATAGGTAGCTTGGGTGAGTCCGAGCATCCGTTTAGATCTATCCCGATAGATCTGTATTCCAAGAATATAGGATGCTTCACCCATGTCCTTCATCGAAAATCTGCTAGACAACCATACTTTAGTTGACTGCAACATTCCTACATCATTCCCAATGAATAGAATGTCATCAACATAAAGTACTAGGAACGTCACAGCGCTTTTAACTACCTTTTTATAGACACATGGCTCCTCGGGATTCTTGATGAAACCGAATTCCTTAATTGTTTCATCGAATCTCAGGTTCCAACTTCGCGATGCCTGTTTGAGACCGTAGATCGATCTCTGAAGCTTGCATACCTTATGCTCGCTTCCAACAGATGTGAAACCCTCAGGCTGCGTCATATAGATCTCTTCCTTAATGTTTCCATTAAGGAACGCAGTTTTCACATCCATTTGCCATATCTCATAGTCATACCATGCGGCTATGGATAACAATATTCTAATTGACTTGAACATTGCGACGGGCGAGAAGGTTTCATCATAGTCAACACCTTGTCTTTGAGTGTAACCTTTCGCGACCAGTCGTGCCTTGTAGGTCATTACCTTACCATCAGGCCCAAGTTTCCTCTTGTACACCCATTTGCACCCAATAGGAACGATTCCTTCGGGAGGGTCAACGAGAGTCCAAACTTGATTAGCATGCATTGAGTCAAACTCAGACTGCATTGCTTCAAGCCACAAATTAGAATCAGCATCGGAAATTACCTCCTTGAAAGTTCTTGGATCAGATCCAACAACTTGATCACCTTGATCATCTTCAAGGAGAAAACCATATCTCTAAGGAGCCCTAGGAATCCTTTCGGATCTTCTAGGTGCGACCACATCAGGTACTGGCTCAGTAGGTGCGGGAGATTCACTTAGTACTTCAATTGGTTCTCGAACCTCTTCGAGTTCTACTAATTTGCCCTTTCTATCAAGTAGAAATTCCCTTTCCATAAAGGTGGCATTCTGTTGGTCCGTTTTAAATTAGGATCACTAAAAGATCAGCAGCAAGAGCGTGATTAAAAGGCTTTCGAAATTTTGCGCTGCTGATACTACTGGAGCTGCAATAGCTCGTTGTTCTTGAACATTTACAAAAAAAACAGAGCACCGAAAACAGATCTGGTATGATTTAAAAATCATGCGGAAAATACCAGAACTGAATCCTATATTTTAAAACAACTCAAACAGATTTATGTACAACATAAATCTGTTCGAGACTTGTGTGCTTGTGTGCTGCTGAAATGTTATGCGATGCTAAGTAAAGAGCAAGTGCTGATTTGTCTGTTTATGCGTGCGTGATGAATGCGATGTGCGTGTATGCGTGCTAAAGTAATTATGCAATACTGAAAGCTTAAAGAACACGATACTAAGCAGGTTTGTTTATGGAAGTTCGGATATCAACATCCTACATCTCCCCTTCTTCCACCTCGGAAGGCTCCACTAGAAGATTTGATCTTACAACTGCGTGTACAGACCCAATCCCACAACCAGCAGCTGTGAGAACTCCTAGACTCCTCAAATGCACAACAGCCTCAACTGTGTGACTGACTACATACACAAGAGTTTTACGTCTTCATGCTTGGACGGGAACTGTAAACATATTTCGAGATTCATTCACAAATAGATGTGAATGAATCTGGGTGTGTGAGATTGATACAATGAAATCGCTCAACTCTCTGTTTTTCTCACACACGAGGGACATGCTCTAACAAGCTAATCTAGATTCAACAGTCGACACAATAAGCTCCTCTCAAGAATGATTGTCGACTGCCTCATCTTCTTTTCTTTTTCCCTCTTGTTGGTGCACTGTATAATCAATGTAGTTCTACCACAGTGTTGTAGATGCACCAACGTCGTCTCTCAACTGGACGAACGAACGACTCTCCTCCTCTCCTTTTTTTTTTCTCTTCAATGGCGCTCCTCGAATATAAATAGCCTCTGTTGAATTTCTTCCCGTTGGATAGATTCCAAAACTGTTCAGCGCTTCATATGGCTATCTTGTCTTCTTTCCATTTTAGTGCAACGCTCCTCTGTAAAGTACCAACAGGAGAACAGTACTTGTGTCCTTTTCTTTTGCAGGATTCTTGTCGCTTTCGCCATTTGAATTGATCTCAGCAGTTGACATCCAACTCTCGTAAATCGTCAACTTCTTCGCTGCTGGTTTATCACTACGACTGCTGCGCTTTGTTATTTCTTCGATTCTTTGCGCCTGGGAACCAAGTCGACTGAATATGCAAAGCTTGCGACTGGTTCTTGCGACTGCTGAATAATCAATGCAAAGTCTTCCTGCTGAATCTTTAGCGCAAGAGCAAAACGCTGTCGTATCAACTTATGTAAACGACATCGTTTTGCTATCGCTTAACTCCAAATAGCATCTGCTGGTTTCACTGTAGCTTGCGACTGAAAATCTCCTCTACGACGTCGCTTCCTCTTGCGTCTGGATGCAAGCTACCTGCTGATTCTTGCGTCTGGTCTCTCAAACCATCTGCTGAATATGATGACGTCACCGATGACGTCATCAACGCTAATCCATCTGCTGATCTTTAGCACGACGTCGCTTCATCTCTTGCACTTTGCTATATCTGCTGATAGCCAACTGCTGATTGTGATGACATCAAGGCTGATGTCATCACAGCTCATTCCATATCTAGCGCATCTCTACTCATCTGCTGAATCTTCCTGCTGAATGATGACGTCACTGCTGATGTCATCTACGCTTCCAGCTGATCTTCATCGCTCCAGCTCCAGCTTGCGATTCTTCGTAGCTTCTTGAATGGCGACTGTAGATAGATTCATCAACAGTACTTATAATCGCTACTGCTAACAGATTCGTCAACAGTAACTTGCGCATCTTCTTCTTCAATCTAATTCTCCAGCAAGCTCCTCAATACATGTACCAGCTGGTTCATCTTTTCTCTTTAGCGCTTGCTTCGCACTTTAGCTCTTCAGCTGGTTGACATCGTTCCAGCTGGATTATCAAGCTCCAGCTGAATCAACTTGGCCCTTTCCTGATTACGAACAACTGAATCAACTCTGGACGTCTCCATCGCTAATTCAACTGACGATACTATGAACCCCAAACCAACTGCTTAATCTTTATATTGAACCAACTGCTGGACAGATACAGCTGCTTCTCTTCTTTGCGCAATAAGCTTCTTCTTGCTGAATCTTCTTCGTTCCTAAATCCTGTGCACTTAGGTAGAATTGTTAGAAACACAATAATAGGTTTTGTGTAATTCAAAACTTAATTAGGATCTGTTAAAACAGATCCAACAATATCTCCCTTTTTGATTTACACAAAACCTCAAATCAACGATGCATGTTCTAACAATTCTCTCCCTTTTTGTGGGAATCAAAAAGAGAGTGAACTGCTGGTCTCCCCTATAATTAAAACAAAATCTCTCCCTACACTGTTTCAACAAAACAACGAAACAGTAGGAGTTTTAACTTTGAAAAACAAAATCAGCTTTGGGAAGCACCGTATGCAAAATTCTATGATTTTTGAAAACAGGAGCTGATGCATTACTCAAATTATAAACGACAGTGACGCCACTCTCCCTGTCTTTTATAACATGAGCTCAAATCATTTTTAAACTCAAAAATTTTGCATCAGCTGAAAATCCGCAAGAACAGAACATTTAAACACATCAGAGCATAAAAATTTCAAATAACACGTGCTACTGAGTTACTCAAAATTATGAAGAACCAGTACAGAGAACAGCTCAGATTTTTCCTTCTTCTATCTCGCCCCATGTGCTTGTCACTGAGCCTCGCTCCAAGTGATCTTACAGCAAAACAAAAATAGAAGCTTGGCATCTGCCCGAGACTCGCGCATCCCGACAGTTCATCAAGCGAAAAACCGGTTCTACATAAAAAAAGATCTGGTCTTCACAAAATAAGTTTCTCAAAACACTTAAGACATTTAAAACATAGCACATGTGTTTTAAAATCAGTGCTCGTTCAAGAACAAACCTGCTCTGATACCACTTGTTGGTCCGTTTTAAATTAGGATCACTAAAAGATCAGCAGCAAGAGCGCGATTAAAAGGCTTTCGAAATTTTGCGCTGCTGATACTACTGGAGCTACAATAGCTCGTTGTTCTTGAACATTTACAAAAAAACAGAGCACCGAAGACAGATCTGGTATGATTTAAAAATCATGCGGAAAATACCAGAACTGAATCCTATATTTTAAAACAACTCAAACAGATTTATGTACAACATAAATCTGTTCGAGACTTGTGTGCTTGTGTGCTGCTGAAATGTTATGCGATGCTAAGTAAAGAGCAAGTGCTGATTTGTCTGTTTATGCATGCGTGCTGAATGCGATGTGCGTGTATGCGTGCTAAAGTAATTATGCAATACTGAAAGCTTAAAGAACACGATACTCAGCAGGTTTGTTTATGGAAGTTCGGATATCAACATCCTACATCTCCCCTTCTTCCACCTCGGAAGGCTCCACTAGAAGATTTGATCTTACAACTGCGTGTACAGACCCAATCCCACAACCAGCAGCTGTGAGAACTCCTAGACTCCTCAAATGCACAACAGCCTCAACTGTGTGACTGCGTGCTGATTTGTCTGTTTATGCATGCGTGCTGAATGCGATGTGCGTGTATGCGTGCTAAAGTAATTATGCAATACTGAAAGCTTAAAGAACACGATACTCAGCAGGTTTGTTTATGGAAGTTCGGATATCAACATCCTACATCTCCCCTTCTTCCACCTCGGAAGGCTCCACTAGAAGATTTGATCTTACAACTGCGTGTACAGACCCAATCCCACAACCAGCAGCTGTGAGAACTCCTAGACTCCTCAAATGCACAACAGCCTCAACTGTGTGACTGACTACATACACAAGAGTTTTACGTCTTCATGCTTGGACGGGAACTGTAAACATATTTCGAGATTCATTCACAAATAGATGTGAATGAATCTGGGTGTGTGATATTGATACAATGAAATCGCTCAACTTTTTCTCACACACGAGGGACATGCTCTAACAAGCTAATCTAGATTCAACAGTCGACACAATAAGCTCCTCTCAAGAATGATTGTCGACTGCCTCATCTTCTTTTCTTTTTCCCTCTTGTTGGTGCACTGTATAATCAATGTAATTCTACCACAGTGTTGTAGATGCACCAATGTCGTCTCTCAACTGGACGAACGAACGACTCTCCTCCTCTCCTTTTTTTTTTCTCTTCAATGGCGCTCCTCGAATATAAATAGCCTCTGTTGAATTTCTTCCCGTTGGATAGATTCCAAAACTGTTCAGCGCTTCATATGGCTATCTTGTCTTCTTTTCATTTTAGTGCAACGCTCCTCTGTAAAGTACCAACAGGAGAACAGTACTTGTGTCCTTTTCTTTTGCAGGATTCTTGTCGCTTTCGCCATTTGAATTGAGCTCAGCAGTTGACATCCAACTCTCGTAAATCGTCAACTGCTTCGCTGCTGGTTTATCACTACGACTGCTGCGCTTTGTTATTTCTTCGATTCTTTGCGCCTGGGAACCAAGTCGACTGAATATGCAAAGCTTGCGACTGGTTCTTGCGACTGCTGAATAATCAATGCAAAGTCTTCCTGCTGAATCTTTAGCGCAAGAGCAAAACGCTGTCGTATCAACTTATGTAAACGACATCGTTTTGCTATCGCTTAACTCCAAATAGCATCTGCTGGTTGCACTGTAGCTTGCGACTGAAAATCTCCTCTACGACGTCACTTCCTCTTGCGTCTGGATGCAAGCTACCTGCTGATTCTTGCGTCTGGTCTCTCAAACCATCTGCTGAATATGATGACGTCACCGATGACGTCATCAACGCTAATCCATCTGCTGATCTTTAGCACGACGTCGCTTCATCTCTTGCGCTTTGCTATATCTGCTGATAGCCAACTGCTGATTGTGATGACATCAAGGCTGATGTCAGCACAGCTCATTCCATATCTAGCGCATCTCTACTCATCTGCTGAATCTTCCTGCTGAATGATGATGTCACTGCTGATGTCATCTACGCTTCCAGCTGATCTTCATCGCTCCAGCTCCAGCTTGCGATTCTTCGTAGCTTCTTGAATGGCGACTGTAGATAGATTCATCAACAGTACTTATAATCGCTACTGCTAACAGATTCGTCAACAGTAACTTGCGCATCTTCTTCTTCGATGGATTTCTCCAGCAAGCTTCTCAATTCCTGTACCAGCTGGTTCACTTCGCTCTTTAGCACTAACAGCTGGTTGTCATCCTTTCAGCTGGTTCATCATGCTCCAGCTGATTTCTTCTTTGCTTCTTGAATGATTACGAACAGCTGATTCAACTCTGGACGTCTCCATTGCTAATTCAACTGCCGATACTATGAACACCAAACCAACTGCTTAATCTTTATATTGAACCAACTGCTGGACAGATACAGCTGCTTCTCTTCTTTGCGCAATAAGCTTCTTCTTGCTGAATCTTCTTCGTTCCTAAATCCTGTGCACTTAGGTAGAATTGTTAGAAACACAATAATAGGTTTTGTGTAATTCAAAACTTAATCAGGACCACGTCAACAGCCGAAGCAGAGTACCTTACTGCTGGCAGTTGTTGCGCTCAAATCCTCTGGATTCAACATCAATTGAAGGATTATGGCATTGATGCTTCCGAAGCTCCTATTCTCCGTGACAACACAAGTGCGATAGCGATCACCCAGAATCATGTGCTGCATTCCAGAACAAAGAACATCGACATTAGGCATCCCTTCATAAGGGACCACGTAATGAAGAAGGGCGTTCGGTTGGAGTACGTGTCGACTGAGCAACAAGTTGCTGATATCTTCACCAAACCTCTACCAGACGCTAAGTTTTCATAGTTTAGGAACATATTAGGTCTCTTAGAATTGCCATAAAATGGTATGTGTATTAACAATTTTAGCAGGTTGAACAGCTCTGCTTACGTCAGCATCGAGTCATATGTTCAGGGGGAACAACGATGCCTGCATCAGCGCCATCGTTGGAAGGATATTCGACAAGGAATAGTAATGCTTATGTCAGCCTCTGGTCATATGTTCACAAGGAACAGCGCTGCTTACGTAAGCGTTGCTGATTGAGGGTTGTCTATCGTAGGGGGAACATGGTCTCTGTGTTGTTATCGTGAAGTCAATTGAACAGGAGAGATCTATCAACAGATATCTCCTGTACACAATTGATGCTTACCTGTTAACAGATTCCGTTCCATCCCCGCGATTAAAAACAGATTTGCTTAGGTGTGATGTTTTAGAGATTTTGGCGCGTCGATTTTATTTTAACCTTTTCCCGTACGGGTAAAATATTTGCAAAATCTTTTCTAAAAATAGTACGCACCTTCGGATGATTGACACGTGTTGCCCTTCATTCGCATCGTCACACCAACATTCCTTCTCTCTCCTCACGGTTCATATTCACCGTCTTTATTTAAGGCATTTTAAATATTTGCTAAAACTTACTGTGCAATCGTACTCTTTGCATTCTCTTGCTCTCGTATTCTCTTGTTCTTGTGCGCTCATATTTTCTTGTGCAGAAAATCTTATTTCAGGCATTCCTTGCACTCTAAATCGACTACAATGGCATCCATATTCTTCATCAACTCGTATCAGATTAACTTTGAATCGGTTTTGATGATTCCTGATCATGACGGCATGCTCAACATGTTCAAGGCACTGGAGGCCAGTGGTCTATGAGGGTTTCTGGGGTGTGAATCAGTACTATATGTGTAATGCCCGAAATTATTATATCGAAATTTAGTGATTTGAAGTTCCAAATGATTGATTTTTGATGAAGTTGAATTTATGAGCTCGGATTTCTTCTTGAAGTGGTGTGTGATTCAGGAATTTTGCATCGTTAGATTTCGCTAAGTAATCGGGAACCAGACGAAGCAAAGAATTTGATAAAATAATTCAGCAGCAGGTTACTGTAGCAAAGTCAACAAAAGTCAACAGTACTGTAGCTACCTGCTGGTATTTGTGTCGTTGGGAAATGATTGCTGCTGGTCGTAGACGCGCAAATACAAGATTCAATAAGGAAGCGCCACGTGTAGGTTATTGTTATGCACGTGGGAACCAGCAGCGAGAGCTCCTTACGCACCTGCTGGTTTATGCACCTGCTGGTTTGTTAGTGTGTCGATTGGTTTGATGACGTGGGTGCAACGCTGTCGTGTTAATAATGAACACAGATCAGTCGATGCAAGTATGTGAAACTTGGTTCCAGCAGAGGGAGCAATGCGACATCGTTTTAACTTATGAAATAGGAACCTCGATACGATGTCGTTTTGAATAAATTAGAGAAGTTAGTCGTTGGATTATTAGAGCGAACCAGCTGTTGGTTTTCAAAGCAGCAACCAGATGAGAGATTAGGAACCAGTCGATAGTTTGTTGTATCTGCTGATTTACCCCGTTTGAGAATAACAC
>KQ989601.1:37315-48078 GCA_001598015.1 Dorcoceras hygrometricum | reverse complement strand
TTTTTTTGTTGTGGCAGTGTAGGGAGAGCTTTATTTAAAATTTGTTGGGAAAACAGATTTCGAACCCTTTTTGATTCCCACAAAAAGGGAGAGAATTTTTTAGTTCATGCATTTGTTATTCCAAGTTTTGTGTAAATCAAAAAGGGAGAGATTGAAGGATCTGTGTAAAGAGATCCAGATCTTAGTTTTGAGTTACACAAAACTTGTTATTATGTTAATAATGTTTCTACTAAGTGTGCAGATGTTAGCTGGAAATGAACAGTAGAAAGCTGATGAACAGTAGAAAGCTGATGAACAGTAGAAAGCTGATGAACAGCAGAAATCTTATGAACTGTAGAGATATTAACGTAGAGAAGATCAGAAGTAGATAAGATGCATTCAGCAGTTGTGAAGAAGAAATGTCTGAATAGAGGCGAAAGAGAAGTATTCACCAGTTGTGACGTCATCCAAGCTTATTGAAGATTTCAGCAGTCGTGACGTCATCGAAGCTTATTGAAGAATTCAGCAGTCGTGACGTCATCAAAAGCTGGGCAGTAGTGAGATGTATAAGATCTGATACAGTAACTCAATCAGATCTGATACTGTAGCAGACCAAGAGCTGAAAATAGTAAATCGCATTTTCGGAGGCCTAAACGAAGGAATTTGGCCAAAACCAGAGGAGCTCACTGCGTAGTGGTGAGTCTTGCTCGTTGGACCGTTTCGGAGGGAATAGCACAGGTCTCATGCGACAATGTGATGTCTGATCAGTTGTTGAAGACAAGAGGAGCAGCTGATCAGAAGTTGAAAGCAGGTGTTGATCAAAAGATAAGAAGAAAATAACATCGACCAGCTGGAGCGCTAAGGGAAAGATGGACCAGCTGGAGAAATAAGAAGTCAGGATCAGCAGTTGATACTGTTAGAGTAGATGCCCAACTAGCCAACTTGTGGCGTGGGGGTTTATAGACTCTTGTATGAAACGATCTTTATATATGATATTCGCATTTATTCATGGCGTTCTTTATTTTCATTATGTTATATAATGTTAACAATTGCGTTGGATAAAGACCTAGAATGCACCATAGTGTATGTTAAATGTGATAGTGGGTATGACGGCTATCATGAAACACATCTAATAGTCACTGTGTATTCTGAACACGTTCCTAGTCGATTGGGCCGTCAAAATGAGGATAAGGCCGCCCGAGTACGAGACTAGCATCTGCGATGTGAAGTACCATGTTTCATTGGTAGGGAACATTGTGATGTTCTGAGCATGCAGATGGATAGTGACCTGGTGATCTATCGAACTACCCTCGTTCGGACTTTCCAAGTGGTTACCATTTGTCGAGTGGATAAGTCCGAGGTCTTGGTTGTACTGATTAGTCCTCACTACTCGAAATGTCATTGAGACTCTACATGATAGGAGTCTCACTTTGACCCGTTTGCCGACTCACGTGGGGTCATTAGGCGGCGGGATTGGGTGAGATCCCGATGCATGTAGGAGTCTATGCTTCGTTGTCGAGGATTCACCGCTCGCTCTCATGCGTGGATATCCTATGCTATCTGAGGGGATAATAGTGTATAAATCTCTGGCCAGAGTACTAGAAGTGTTTTAGGTAAATGGGTTTACCTAGTAACACTCGCGATGTCACTATTCGATCTCCAAGATGTATGCATAGCTATCGGATCTCTAGCGACTCTCGATTTACCAATGGTCGTTGATCTGATCGGGATATATGTGTTGAAAGGACCGTACTATACGCTAACCACGACCAACTGGTTCTTGCAGGCACTATCAGTGATACCTAGGGGATCATGGCGCGATGTTGCTAGGCTCTTTACCATGATCCGTTGGGCATGTCCGAAATCGTGATTTCTGAGCCGCAATGGTTGCGGGCCTACGTCTAGCTGTATCCCTGAACCATTGAGGGTCACACAAGTACTGGACTCATGATTCCCGCATGGAAACTGAGCTCAATGTGTTGAGTATAAGAAGAGGATTTTAGGGAGTGCGACTTCCTAAAAGTCAACAGGGGTCAAATTGCGATTTCCCGCTGTTTAGGGGCAAAACTGTCATTTTGGACTAGGTATCTGAAAAATTGTTTTTCACGTCATAACATTCAGTTTTGGAAACTGCTTCGATCGGTCCGATCTGATCGTCGATCGGAGTTATGATGAAACCGCAGTGAATTAAACGAACCGAATGTTCACATGGACCTGGGTTGGACCCAAGTCCACGTCTAGCTGTATCCCTGAACCATTGAGGGTCACACAAGTACTGGACTCATGATTCCCGCATGGAAACTGAGCTCAATGTGTTGAGTATAAGAAGAGGATTTTAGGGAGTGCGACTTCCTAAAAGTCAACAGGGGTCAAATTGCGATTTCCCGCTGTTTAGGGGCAAAACTGTCATTTTGGACTAGGTATCTGAAAAATTGTTTTTCACGTCATAACATTCAGTTTTGGAAACTGCTTCGATCGGTCCGATCTGATCGTCGATCGGAGTTATGATGAAACCGCAGTGAATTAAACGAACCGAATGTTCACATGGACCTGGGTTGGACCCAAGTCCATTGGGCCGGTTCAAGCCCATGAATGACTTATAATTACATGAGTTGTATCTAGGTCTTGATCACTACAATTACACCACATAACCTAGCCTCCAAAAACACACAAATCGGCCGCCAACCTCTCCTCACCTCTCGGCCATCACGCGCCGCCCATCGGCCACCATGCGCCGCCCTTCGCCGGACTTGTTCCGGCCATCTTGAAGAGGTGTTTCCGTCCGTGCAAAATCCGTTAAGTCTTCTAGTGCAGATTGACGGAGGAAGATCGATTCCGGTCGTGGACCTGATTGACGATCTACCGCCGCCTACCGTGAAGAGCCAGTTTTCTTGTAAATCTGGTTGGAGCCAGGCGCGTAGACGCCAGCAAGGTGACAATTTCTAACATCCTATTTATGATTTTGTTGCTTTTATTGAATGTATTGAACGCTTTCCGGGGCTAATTTTGTTTTCCGCTGCGCCCCCGGGAAGTGGGATCCGGATCCGCCACCGCTATTCCCAACAGTGGTATCAGAGCACAGGCTCGGATCCTTCAATACAATGTTGCCTGTATTGCATCAGATCTCAACGTTTGAAATTGAAAAACAAAAAAAAATTGTTTTGATGGCCGCCGGCCGCCTCCATGGGCGGCGGCAACCACCTGCCGATGTGAGCGCTTGATCGCGCGCACAACCATGCGCACTGGATGCGCATGGCAGCCAACCAGCGTTGCTGATTTCGCGCACACGTTGCGTGATCTGGTGGCCGGCGTTGCCCGGCCATCGCACTGCCGCTATGCGCAACAGTCGGATCAGAGCACAGGCTCGGATCCTTCAATCAATGTTGCCTGTATTGCATCAGATCTCAACGTTTGAAATTGAAAACTAAAAAAAAATGGTTTTGATGGCCGCCGGCCGCCTCCATGGGCGGCGGCAACCACCTGCCGATGTGAGCGCTTGATCGCGCGCACAACCATGCGCACTGGATGCGCATGGCAGCCAACCAGCGTTGCTGATTTCGCGCACACGTTGCGTGATCTGGTGGCCGGCGTTGCCCGGCCATCGCACTGCCGCTATGCGCAATCTGTTGCGCCAGTGGTGGCCGGCCAGAATATGCTGGATGCACAAACGTTGGGCGCAATTTGCGCGTTGATGCGCGCAACGTGCGCGGCGCTGCATGGCCGCACCATGCATGGTGGCGGCGGCCGCCGTCCGGCGATGTCTCCGGCAGATTGTTGCGACGGCTATCGCTAAACAATTTAGCTCAACTCACAAAATGTGCGAGTGAATCTGTGTGTGAGAATTACAGTGTAAGCACAACTCTCAAATGAATACATCTCACACACTAGGAAGTGCTCCTAAATGAGCTAATGAAGATTCAGCAGTCGACACTACAATAAGCTCCTCTCTAGAATGATTGTCGACTGCTTCATCTTCCAGTGTTCTTCCCTCTGCTGGTGCACTGTGCGATCAACGTGTTTCTGCAACAGTGCTACAGTCATCATCATCTTCCTTCAACTCTTCTCGTATAAATACCCTCTGTTCGAATATAGCCGTTAGACAGTGAATACAAATCTTTTCTGTGCTTGTCAAGGCTAAATCGTCGTCTTTCCAAATGTGTGAAATGCTCCTCTGTAAATTGTACTATTTACCAGAATAGTACAAATCTTGTTCCCTTAATTCCAGGCAATTTGCACGACTTAATATCAGCCATTAATTCTTCCATCTTGAGCGTTGATTGCGTCTGGATGTGCTTGCAGCTGGTTGTCCAGTCGTTGGTCGAGAAAATCTTGCGACTGGTTAGATCAAACGATGTCGTATCAACTTATTCAAACTACATCGTTTGTTATGCATCCTCGACTGGTTGATTAAAGCCCTGTAGCTCTCGTCTGGATATAGCACCACTGTAGCTGCCTGCTGAATGCACTGTAGCCTGCTGCTGATTATAACCAACGCACAAACCATCTGCTGAATCTTTAGTGCGAGGGCAAAACGCTGTCGTATCAACTTATGTAAACGACATCGTTTTGCTATCGCAAACTCCAAGTGCCGTCTGCTGGTGAACAGTTGCTTCCTGCTGACTCCATCTTTGTGATCCAGCTCTTACGCTTCTCTTCACAACTGCTGATAGCTTTTAGCTTCCTGCTGAATGTGATGTCACTGCTGATTCTTCGTAAGTCCAAGAAGCCGTCGTTTCTCTTTAATCAAGCGCTGTCGTTTTGTCTTGAACATCTTCTTCTTCGATTTCTCCAGCAGACTTCACAATTCCTGTTCCAGCTGGTTCAACTTGGCCTCTGCCTGATTACGAACAACTGACTCAACTTTGGACGTCTCCATTGCTAAACCAGCTGCCGATTACAATGAATAACCAAACCAGCTGCTGAACTTTATCTTGTCAAACCATCTGCTGGACAAATTCAGCTTCACGACATCTTCTTCTTCGTTCCTAAACACTGTACACTTAAGTAGAATTGTTAGAAACACAATAATAGGTTTTAGTGTAAACAAAGACTCTCCCTACAATGTTACAACAAAAACAACGTAACAGCATGAGTTTTAAATTTGAAAAACAAAACCAGCTTTTGCGAAGCACCGTATGCAAGAGCTATATGATTTTGAAACTAAACTCATGCATAGCTCAAATTAAGAAAGACAGCGACGCCACTCTCCCTGTCTTTTATAACATAAGCTTAAAACAATTAAAAACAAAATTTTTGGCACTAGCTGAAAATCCGCAAAACAAAACATTTTAAAACAAATCAGAGCATCGAAATATTGTTTCAAATAACAATGTGCTACTGAGTTACTTATGTATGAAGAACCAGTAAATAGAGAACAACTCATATTTTCATACTTCTATTTCGTCCCATGTGCTTGTCACCGAGCCTCGCTCCAAATGATCTTACAACACAACGAAAATAGAAGCTTGGCATCCGCACGGGACTCGCGCATCCCGTGACAGTTCATCAAAATAAAATCGGTTCTATATTAAAATAGATCAACTGACCTTCATAAACAAGCTTCTCAAAAGAATTAAAACATTAAAAACATAGCACATGAGTTTTAAAATTAGTGCTCGTTCAAGAACAACCTGCTCTGATACCAATTGTTGGTCCCTGTTTTTCAAGGAAAGATCAGCAGCCGCGCTTTTTAAAAGACATTAGAAAATTTTTTGTGCTGCTATGGAGCTGCAATAGCTCAAGGTTCTTGAACATTTAAAATAAACACGAGCACCGGAGACAGATCTAGTATGAAATTAAAATCATGCGGAAACACCAGAACTGAATCCTTTGTATTTTAAAACCACATAAACAGATTTATGTACAACATAAATCTGTTCTATTGTGCAAGTGTGCTAACTGTATGCGTGAGTGCTGAAATATAAGCAAGTGCTGAATTATGCGAGTGCTGAAATCTGTTTTACGTGCGATGCTAAAGTAAATATGCGAGTGCTGAAAGCTTTAAAGAAATGGACCAGCTGGTTTGTTTCTGGAAGTTCGGACCTCAATGTCCTACATCTCCCCTTCTTCCACCTCGGAAGGATCCACTAGAAGACTTTGATCTATACAACACGTACAGACCCAATCCCGCAACCAGCAGCTGCGAGAACTCCTAGACTTCACAAATGCACACCAGCCGCAACTGTGTGACTAACTACATACACATGAGTTTTACGTCATCGTGCTTGGACGGTAACTGATTGTGAAAGGTTTTGTTTCACTCGCTAAACAATGTAGCTCAACTCACAAAATGTGCGAGTGAATCTGTTTGTGAGAATTACAGTGTAAGCACAACTCTCAAATGAATACATCTCACACACTTGGAAGTGCTCCTAAACGAGCTAATGAAGATTCAGCAGTCGACACTACAATAAGCTCCTCTCTAGAATGATTGTCGACTGCTTCATCTTCCAGTGTTCTTCCCTCTGCTGGTGCTGTTGGGGAACCACGGCGGATCCGGATCACGCCTCCCGGCGAGGCAGCGGAAGAACAAAAATTTGGCCGAGAGACGATCAATACAATTCTAAAACAATCATGCTATGACCATTCATAGTGTGTTTCTCGGGGTTACCTTTCTGGCAACTCGTGCCTGGCTCCGACCAGTTTCGCGAGGAAACCGGCACTTCACGGTAGGCGGCGATAGATTACGTCAATCAGGTCCACGACCGGAAGGGAGACTCCTTCGCCAGCCTGCACTAGAAGGCCTGACGAGATCGGCACGGACGGATTCTCCTCGTCAAGTTGGCCGGAATAAATTCCGGCGAGAGAGGCGGCGGCGGCTTTTGAAGAGAGGAGGGGCGGCGGCTACTAGAGCTTTTAGGGTTAGGGTTTGTTGCAAGTTATGAGTGATTAAGTCTAAGTCTACCTTAAGTAGACTTGATGATGGACTTGGACCGGCCCAACGGGCCCGGGTCCAACGGATGAACATTCGGTTCATCCCCATCACCGTGACTTCATCGTAACTCCGATCGCTGATCAGATCGGACCGATCGACTCAGCTTCCAAAACTGAATACTATGATCTAAAAAACCATTTTTCAGAACCCCAGTGCAAAATGACCGTTTTGCCCCTCAATAGCGGGAAACCACGATTTGACCCCTGTTGACTTTTAGGAAGTCTCACTCCCCAAAATCCTCTTCATATGCTCAATACATTGAGCTCAGTATCCGTGCAGGAATCTCGAATCTAGTACTTGTGTGACCCTCAATGGTTCAGGGATACAGCTAGCCGTGGGCCCACAACCATTGTGGCTCCGGAATCACAATTCCGGACTTGCCCAACGGATCATGGTAAGAGCGTCTAGCAACATCGCCCCATGATCCCCTAGGTATCACTGATAGTGCCTGCAAGAACCATTTGGTCGTGGTTAGCGTACAGTACGATCCTTTCAATCCATATATCCCGATCAGATCAACGACCATTGGTAAATCGAGAGTCGCTAAAGATCCGATAGCTATGCATACATCTTGGAGATCGAATAGTGACATCACGAGTGTAACTAGGTAAACACATTTCATAAAACACTTCTAGTACTCTGGCCAGAGATTTATACACTATTATCCCCTCAGATAGCATAGGATATCCACGCATTTCTGCGAGTGGTGAATCCTAGACAACGATGCATCGACTCCTACATGCATCGGGGTCTCACCCAATCCCGCCGCCTGATGACCCCAAATGAGTCGGCAAACGAGTCAAAGTGAGACGCCTATCATGTAGAGTCTCAATGACGTTTCGAGTCGTGAGGACTAATCAGTACAACCAAGACCTCGGACTTATCCACTCGACAAATGGTAACCACTTGTAAAGTCCGAACGAGGGTAGTTCGATAGATCACCAGGTCACTATCTATCTGCATGCTCAGAACATCACAATGTTCCCTACCAATGAATCATGGTACTTCGCATCGCAGATACTAGTCTCGAGCTCGGGCGGCCTTATCCTCATTTTGACGGCCCAATCGATTAGGAACATGTTCAGATTACACAGTGACTATTAGATGTGTTTCGTGATAGCCGTCATACCCACTATCACATCTAACATACACTTTAGTGCATTCTAGGTCTTTACTCAACGCAATTGTTAATCATCATACAACACAATGAAAGTAAAGAGTGCCATATAGATAAATGCGAATATCATATATAAAGATCGTTTCATCCAAGAGTCTATGAACCCACATGCCACAAGTTGGCTAGTTGGGCATCTACTCTAACAGGTGCACTGTGCGATCAACGTGTTTCTACAATAGTGCTACAGTCATCATCATCTTCCTTCAACTCTTCTCGTATAAATACCCTCTGTTCGAATATAGCCGTTAGACAGTGAATACAAATCTTTTCTGCGCTTGTCAAGGCTAAATCGTCGTCTTTCCAAATGCGTGCAATGCTCCTCTGTAAATTGTACTATGTCTCGAAATAGTACAAATCTTGTTCCCTTAATTCCAGGCAATTTGCACGACTTAATCTCAGCCATCAATTCTTCCATCTTGAGCGTTGATTGCGTCTGGATGTGCTTACAGCTGGTTGTCCAGTCGTTGGTTGAGAAAAGCTTGCGACTGGATTTCCAACGACTGGTTAGATCAAACGATGTCGTATCAACTTATTCAAACGACATCGTTTGCTATGCATCCTCGACTGGTTGATTAAAGCCCTGTAGCTCTCATCTGGATATAGCACCACTGTAGCTGCCTGCTGAATGCACTGTAGCCTGCTGCTGATTATAACCAACGCACAAACCATCTGCTGAATCTTTAGTGCGAGGGCAAAACGCTGTCGTATCAACTTATGTAAACGACATCGTTTTGCTATCGCTAACTCCAAGTGCCACCTGCTGGTGAACAGTTGCTTCCTACTGACTCCATCTTTGTGATCCAGCTCTTACGCTTCTCTTCACAACTGCTGATAGATTTTAGCTTCCTGCTGAATGTGATGTCACTGCTGATTCTTCGTAGGTCCAAGACGCCGTCGTTTCTCTTTAATCAAGCGCTGTCGTTTTGTCTTGAACATCTTCTTCTTCGATCTATTTCTCCAGCAGACTTCACAATTCCTGTTCCAGCTGGTTCAACTTGGCCTCTGCCTGATTACGAACAACTGACTCAACTTTGGACGTCTCCATTGCTAAACCAGCTGCCAATTACAATGAATAACCAAACCAGCTGCTGAACTTTATCTTGTCAAACCATCTGCTGGACAAATTCAGCTTCGCGACATCTTCTTCTTTGTTCCTAAACACTGTACACTTAAGTAGAATTGTTAGAAACACAATAATAGGTTTTGTGTAATTCAAAACTTAATCAGGATCTATTTACACAGATCCATCAGATGTGGATCTCATATCTGCACTGATTTGCAGGTGATGACAAGAAGCCGACGTCTTAGAGAGGGTGAGACCCACTTGAGGCTTGGCAATGGAGCAAGAGTTGCTGCAGTAGCTATAGGAGATGTTTATTTATTTCTGTCTTCTGATTTTAAGTTGTTATTGAGAAACGTTTTGTTTGTTCCCGAATTAATAAAGAACATTATTTCTGTTTCTATGCTTGATAGTGATGGATATTCTTGTATGTTTGCTAATTCGATTTGTAATATTTACAAGAATGAATGTTTAATTGGAATTGGGGAACGCAAAAACGATTTATACACCTTAAAATTAAAAGACGTTCCAACTCGCGATGTCGAAACACATACAACAACGATTAAAAGGAAATACGATAGCTTAAACCCAGCACAACTTTGGCACGCTAGGCTAGGTCATATTTCTCTAAGTAGGATGAACAAGTTAGTTAGGAGTGACATGTTTGATCTGTCAGACATTAACTCCCTACCGACTTGTGAGTCTTGTCTCAAGGGAAAGATGACTAAACAACCCTTAAAGGGCAAGCCTGAACGTGCTCAAGGCCTATTGGATTTGATCCATACTGATGTGTGTGGTTCGCTTAGTATTGGTACTAAATACGATCACACATACTTCATCACCTTTACCGACGATCACTCTAGGTATGGGTACTTGTACTTAATGAAGCACAAGTCTGAATCCTTTGAAAGGTTCAAAGAATTCAAGGCTGAAGTAGAAAATCAGCTAGGCAAGATTATTAAGGCACTTCGATCCGATCGAGGTGGTGAATACTTAAGTGCTGAATTTCAAGACTATCTTAAAGAGAATGGGATTCTCTCACAGTGGACCCCTCCGGCCACACCACAGCTCAATGGTGTAGCGGAGCATCGTAATCGAACCTTGATGGACATGGTTCGATCTATGATGAGCTTCACTGAACTTCCTACCTTGTTTTGGGGCTATGCGCTCGAAACGGCGGTAAAGTTGTTGAACAATGTCCACACCAAGGCAGTGGATAAGACTCCATATGAGATATGGATGGGCAAACCACCCAAATTCTCATACATGAGGTTTTGGGGATGTCCTGCTTACGTGAAGCAGACAGTGGGAGATAAGCTGGATACGAGATCCATATTATGCTACTTCATTGGGTATCCAAAGAATTCCATTGGATACTAATTCTACTATCCCAGCGAAACAAAAGTGTTTGTTTCTAGGAATGCCACCTTTATGGAAAGGGAATTTCTAAAGCAGACAGTGGGAGATAAGCTGGATACAAGATCCATCTTATGTTACTTCGTTGGGTATCCAAAGAATTCCATTGGATACTACTTCTACTATCCCAGCGAAACAAAAGTGTTTGTTTCTAGGAATGCCACCTTTATGGAAAGGGAATTTCTACTTGATAGAAA
>KQ989601.1:22411-34583 GCA_001598015.1 Dorcoceras hygrometricum | reverse complement strand
GCAATATGTAGTATTATGTATGGCATGATCTCAACTAGATCGGATGTTGCATATGCTCTGAGTGTCACGAGCCGCTACCAGGCCAACCCCGGCCAATTTGCATTGGAAGGCCGTGAAGATTATTCTTAAGTACTTACGAAGGACTAAGAATATGTTCATGGTCTATGGGGGTGGTGAACTGAAACTGGAAGGCTACACTGATTCTAGCTTCCAGTGTGACGTGGATGATTCGAAATCAACCTCTGGATTTGTATTCATGCTCAATGGTGGTGCTGTCTCTTGGAAGAGTTCCAAGCAAGACACCATCGCGAATTCAACCACTGAAGCTGAGTACATTGCAGCATCAGCTGCTGCTAAGGAGGCGGTTTGGATAAGGAATTTCGTCCAAGAGTTGGGCGTCATTCCTGATGGAGTTGGTCCAGTCCCGGTGTACTGCGACAACACGGGTGCCGTTGCGCAAGCAAAGGAGCCTAGGCCTCACCAAAGATCCAAACATATACTGAGTAAATACCACATAATCCGGGATATTGTTGCTAGAGGTGACATAGCAGTTGAGAGAGTCGCCACTGCGGACAACATTGCTGATCCACTTACGAAGCCCTTGCCAGGACCGTTGTTTGAAAAACATCGCGAAACAATGGGACTGCGTCTGATGAGTAGTTGGCTTTAGGGCAAGTGGGAGATTGTTAGAGTAGATGCCCAACTAGCCAACTTGTGGCGTGTGGGTTTATAGACTCTTGTATTAAACGATCTTTATATATGATATTCGCATTTATTCATGGCGTTCTTTATTTTCATTATGTTATATAATGTTAACAATTTTGTTGGATAAAGACCTAGAATGCACCATAGTATATGTTAGATGTGATAGTGGGTATGCCGGCTATCATGAAACACATCTAATAGTCACTGTGTATTCTGAACACGTTCCTAGTCGATTGGGCCGTCAAAATGAGGATAAGGCCGCCCGAGTATGAGACTAGCATCTGCGATGTGAAGTACCATGTTTCATTGGTAGGGAACATTGTGATGTTCTGAGCATGCAGATGGATAGTGACCTGGTGATCTATCGAACTACCCTTGTTCGGACATTCCAAGTGGTTACCATTTGTCGAGTGGATAAGTCCGAGGTCTTGGTTGTACTGAGTAGTCCTCACTACTCAAAACGTCATTGAGACTCTACATGTCAGGCCTTGTGCTCTAAACAGAGTAAAAACCCAAACACATGCGGAAGCTTATCAAAAAGTGGGTAAAATTTTCGCTTTTAGGCCCGACTGTTTAAAACATATAATTTAAAATAGAACGATACTCGAAATAAGTTCCCAGTTACAAAACCACGAATGCTAGCATAACAACCAGACACAAATACATGTACCAGACTCCCCAACGGGATACAACAACAAAGCACAGGGCATACCCCCTGGCAAACTGATACATATATATAAATATGCTATACGCAATTGGGACACGCTAACCACCTCCCGGGGCACCACCAGCTGGGTTAAAACCACGACCAGCTGTAAAACCTGGGTTTCCTGAAAATAACACAAACAAGGAAACAAACCAAGCCCCAGAGGGAAAATGGGTCAAACCCCAGTACGGAGAGCAAAAGAAACAGCTAAGGAAATGCATAAGAAAAAATACAGATGCTATGCATGAGACACCGGATATCAACGGAAAGCTCGACCCTCAAGGGAGCTAAGGAACTCAAACATAGCTCCAGGAATCATCAACAACGAATAGTGGCCACGGGGTGTGTTCACAGTGTGGTAATGAGCCACTCGCCATGACACTACACCCAAATACCAGATGCATCAAACAGCTCAACCTACTGTTGCCTCGCCCATGAACTGTGGTAGTTAACCACTCGGCGCATGGTGGCTAACGATCCCAGCAGGGAGATGAGAGTGCGGTATCGCCGCTCGCCCTCGCATCATGGTAAGAATCAACAACAGCAATACAAGATACAAGGCTGCAAAATACGATACGCAAGGGATCTGAAATATGTGTGAACAAATGCGTGTATGCAATTCACATACAAACAGCTAGCATAAACACCAATGCTCAGCAAGCAATACACAGATAGGTTCACCGAAATATCCCAGCAGCCACGCATAATATCTCATGCAAATTCCAAGGTACATCAAGCTCAGATCTGTACCTTAATTCTTCTGAGCTATAATTAGCACACGTTGGTTACCACAAGGAATCCCGAAGACTCTGGTAAAAGCCTGATAAACACACGGCATACACAACATAAATCTAACGGGATGCTAAACAAGCTCACGGCCGGGAGTCACACTTATAATTAGCACACGTTGGTTACCACAAGGAATCCCGAAGACTCTGGTAAAAGCCTGATAAACACACGGCATACACAACATAAATCTAACGGGATGCTAAACAAGCTCACGGCCGGGAGTCACACTCAACCAGCTGCCCAATATACCTCAACAGTTAAACGAGAAGCTTAAAACTATGGCTAGGAACAAGGTCTCACCGAAAACCAGAATGTAGTTCTACCCGGTCGACGCAACACTCGAACGGCAGCAACTCCGTGTTCCTCGACTAGCCAATTACAGCTTCTAAAACTGGTGTAGAATGGTAGAGCTTCTCTAGAGGAGTCCAAAGCTACTTCGCACGAGCAAAACAACCACCGGAAACGACGGGAATTCATCGGAATAGCTCACGGTGAACAGTAACGAGGGTTTGAGAAACAGGGGTCGACAATCGGGGAAATATTTCTATGTATGGGAACTAATAATCCACAACGAAGACCAAGTCTTGCTATTTATAAAACTCTTAACTGCTGCTACCAGCAGGAGCGCATTTCCACCGACAAAACTAGCAGGAGCAACAGTCGACGTATTCTCCACAATTAACGACCCTCGACTGCCAGCAGCAACAATAACAAAAGGGCTTCTAGCGCTAAGCCAAAACGGCGTCGCAGCGACTAAACCAAATGACGTCTCCTAAAATCCACTGTTCCTACTTCCAGCAGCTGGACATCCACTCGCAAGACCAAAACAACATAAAACACTACCCCCCCTGCTGCTACCAGCAGCAACATCAATACGCGGCGTTGCAACTAACTCAAACGACGTCGCATCCTCTTCGCGCTACAGGAAAGTTGACCCGCGTTGACAACCAGCAGGCATACAAATAACGCGATAACACCCATCGACTGACGACAGTAAAGTCTACGTCATCCACACAACGCTCAACAGCAATGCTTACGTCGACATATCTGTTATCAGCAGGTATAAAACTCAAAACGACATCGTATCTCGCCCGATACAAAAACACGATAATTCAACCAGCAACTGATTCCTATACTCTCGACTGAAAACAGCAAGGCTTACGTCAGCGCCTTCGATGCCCTCACACAACGTGACGTCAGCAAACTGTCACCAGCAGGCACCCAAATTCAAAAATACGAAAATCACCAGAATCGTTCTAAGGAATGAAATCGACCCGAAAATGCCACTTAAACACCAACTGAGAGTCTAAAACACAAACCTCAAATCAACCGATTAATTACCACAATTAATCTTACTTAACAGATTCAGGTCTCACATTTCTCCCCCACTAAAAACGGATTTCGTCCTCGAAATGAAACAACAACAACAATTCATGAAATCGACCCGAAAATGCCACTTAAACACCAACTGAGAGTCTAAAACACAAACCTCAAATCAACCGATTAATTACCACAATTAATCTTACTTAACAGATTCAGGTCTCACATTTCTCCCCCACTAAAAAGGATTTCGTCCTCGAAATGAAACAACAACAACAATTCTTAATCAGCAATACAACAACAGAAACCAAAAAAGTAACTGAAAGCCAACACAAAGCTCGCCTAACACAAGGCCAAGAGTTCAAGATAACTGAGCAAACATATTACAACATCTAGGGAACGAATACAGCAAAACTACAAGCTACGGGATAATCTAGCTCAACAGCTACTCAAACAGATGCGGCCACTCACGCTGCATATTTTCTTCCAGCTCCCAAGTAGCTTCTTCCCTACCATGCTTGCTCCACTGCACCATTACTAACGGAATGGTCTTATTCCTCAGCTGTTTCTCTTTTCTGCCAAGGATCTGCAAGGGATATTCCTGATAACTCAACGACTGATCTAGCTCTATCTCGTCAGTTACAAGCACGTGAGACGGATCTGGCTCATACTTCCTCAACATCGACACATGGAACACATCGTGAAGAGAGGACAACTCTGACGGCAACAACAACCGATACGCTAAAGGGCCAATCCTCTCGATAATCTCATACGGACCAACGTAACGAGGGGCTAACTTTCCCTTGCGTCCAAAGCGCATCACACTACGAAACGGAGAAACCTTGAGAAATACATGATCACCAACCTGAAACTCAAGAGGTCGACGCCTCTTATTCGCATAACTGGCTTGGCGATCCTGGGCAGCTTTCATCCGCTGTCTGATTGGATCAACATGATCTTTCATTTGCTGCACAAAGTCAGGGGCAGATAGCTGCTTCTCCCCCACTTCTTCCCAACAAACTGGCGATCTGCACTTGCGGCCATACAAAGCCTCGAAAGGCGCCATGCCAATCGTCACTTGGTAGCTGTTATTATACGAAAATTCGACCAAAGAAAACGCGTCTTTCCAGCTACCTCCGAAATCCAACACAACAGCACGCAACATATCCTCCAGTGTCTGGATAGTTCGATCAGATTGGCCATATGTCTGGGGGTGATACTCATAGCCAATATAGTTCCCAAAGCTGTTTGCAAACTCTTCCAAAACCTGGAAGTAAATCTCGGATCTCGGTCGGACACGATTGAAACAGGCACACCGTGCAATCTAACAACAAAATCAACGTACAGCTTCGCATCTTCTTCAACAAGAAGGTCATCCCATAGGGAATGAAGTGTGCAGACTTCGACAATCGGTCTACAACTACCCAAATAGCATCGCATCCTCGGCTAGAACGAGGCAGATGCGTCACGAAATCCATAGCAATGTGCTCTCAATTCCATTGGGGCACCTCTAAACTCTGCAACAGACCATCGGGTCTCATCCTCTCGGCCTTTACCATCTGGCAATTCAAACAATGAGCAACGAAACCAGCAACGTCACTCTTCAGGCCAGCCCACCAAAAGTGCGGCTTCAAAGCATGGTACATCTTCCGTGCACCAGGATGAACAGTATGTCTGCTACAGTGCGCCTCACGAAGGATCTCCTCCTTCAAATCGATCAAATTGGGCACAACCAACCTGCCACGGAACCTCAAACATCCATCGGACGAAACAGAATAGTCCTCAAGTTCGCCAGCCCTGACTTTCAACTTCAATTTGTGGATAGACGGATCGTCCTCTGAGCTGCTCGAATGGTAGAAACAATCTGCGGTTCCACTTGGAACGATGAGACCATAATGCAATCCTCAGCCGGGTAGAATCTCCAACCCGTAGTGTTAAGATGCTCCTGGTCCTTGGAGATGTACAACGAAGCCAGCATCTCACTCGCCTTCCTGCTCAACGTGTCGGCCACTACGTTCGACTTTCCAGGCTGATATTTGATCTCGCAATCAAAATCTTTGAGCAACTCCATCCACCTGCGCTGACGCATGTTCAAGTCAGGCTGCGAAAACAAGTACTGCAAACTCTTGTGGTCGGAGTACACCACAAACTGCTCGCCATACAGGTAGTGACGCCAGATCTTTAACGCAAAGACCACCGCTTCTAACTCCAAATCATGGACTGAGTAATGAGTCTCGTGCGGTTTCAACTGCCGCGAGGCATACGCAATGACTCGGCCATTCTGCATCAATACACAACCCAGCCCATTGAGCGAAGCGTCATAACAAACAACAAAACCACCTGAACCAGACGGCAGAGCCAAAACAGGCGCAGTAGTCAACTTTTCCTTGAGCAGTTGAAACGCATTCTCACACTGCTCAGTCCAAACAAACCGCCTATCTTTCTGGGTCAATTGGGTCATCGGCTTCGCTATACTAGAGAATCCCTCAATGAAACGCCGATAATAGCCAGCCAAACTGCGAATCTCAGACACATTTCTCGGTCGCTCCCAGTTCAAAACAGCATCCACTTTATTGGGATCCACAGAAATGCCATTCGCCGAAATAACATGACCCAGAAATACCACGCGATCTAACCAAAATTCACACTTGGAAAATTTCGCATACAACTGCTGCTTTCTCAACCTCTGAAGAACCATTTCCAAGTGCTCCTTGTGCTCCATCGGAGTCTTCGAGTAAACCAAGATGTCGTCAATAAAAACAATCACAAACTGATCTATGAACTCTCTAAAAACCCGATTCATTAGATCCATAAAGACTGCAGGCGCGTTTGTCAACCCAAACGGCATCACCAAAAACTCAAAATGTCCGTACCTCGTACGAAACGCAGTCTTCGGGACATCTTGTTCCCTCACTCTGAGCTGATGGTACCCGGAACGAAGATCAATCTTAGAATACACCGCAGAACCCTGCAACTGATCAAACATATCATCGATTCTCGGCAACGGGTACTTGTTCTTAACAGTGGCTTTATTCAACTGGCGAAAATCAATGCACATCCGCATTGAGCCATCCTTCTTCTTCATAAACAAAATGGGCGCTCCCCACGGTGACATACTAGGGCGAATAAAACCTTTCTCCAGCAAATCATCTAACTGCTCCTTGAGTTCTCTCAACTCCACAGGCGCCAGACGAAACGGGGCACGAGAAATCGGAGCTGTGCCAGGCACCAACTCTATGCTGAAGTCTATCTCCCGCCTCGGAGGAAAACCAGGAATCTCTTCCGGAAACACGTCGGGAAAATGTCGTACCACGGAAACGTCACTTAGCTGAACACTGGAAGAAGAAGATGCATCCAAAGCATAGATCATAAAGCCAGCATTTCCCAGACACAACAAGCTAAACATCTCCATCGCGGAAACCAACAGAATTTTCAATCGCGAATCCTAGCCGTAGAAGTCCCACTTCTCGCCAGACAAATGCCTAAAGCGCACAATCCCATGGAAACAATCCACGGAGGCCCTGTAGTTGGATAGCACATCCATCCCAACTATACAATCGAAATCCCAAAGCATCAGACGGATCAAATTTGCTAACAAGACATGCTCACCAAACCGCAACACACCATCCAACAAAACCTCCTGGGAGAACAAGCTCACACCACCGGGGGTAGAAACAGAAACAGCATCGCGTAAAGGTATGGTACACAGACCATGCTCAACAACAAATGCATCAGATATGAATGAATGCGATGCGCCTGTGTCAAACAACACCCTTGTAGGAAAATCAAAAACGCAACAAGTACCTGCAATCACCCGGCTCGGTGTCTCCTCCGCCTGCTCCCTCGTCATGGCGTTGGCTTGAGCATGCTGGGGTCCTGAGAAGAAAGGCTGAGACGACTGCCCAAAACACGATGGGACAGGCTGCTGAAACGGCCTAAAAGGAGTCTCACCCAAACGGGGATGCTGAAACTGCTGAGAACGGCCCCTAGACTGACCCCCACGACCCTGAGGCTGGGCCACGGTCTGCTGTGATCCAGCTGACGGACACACTGAACCGGAAGACCCTGAACCAGACTTTTTCTTGAATTGTTGACCGCGGGGTCGAAACCTCTGGCTGCCGGACTGCTGAGCCACCTGTTGCTGCTGCTGGGGAAAATGAGCGGACTGGGAACTCTGAGACGACTGAGCTCCCTGACCAACCGGTCTACCTCCCTGCACTACCTGCGCCCTGCGCGTACGACGGCTCCTCATGCCCTCCTCAATGTGGATAGCAGTATCAACGGCCTCAGCATACGACTTGGGCTTGCTCGTCAAAACACTCTGGTACAACTCTTCATTCAAGCCCTCCACGAATCTGGTACTCTTGGCCCTCTCCCGGCCAGCAACATGCGGTACATAAGCCAACAACGCAGAAAACTTGCGAGCATACTCGCGCACAGTCATCGAGCCCTGCTCCAAAAACTCAAACTCCCGCTCACGGGCAGCCACATACGAATCGGGGATATACTCCTGCCTGAAGGTCTCACAGAAAGTATCCCAAGTGATACCAACTCCAGTCTCCACTATGGTACTAGACGCACCTCGCCACCAACGCTCTGCGGCCTTCCTCAACAACAAGGTCACTAACCTCAACCGGAGTTCATCGTCATACTGAGCCCGATAAAAAAGATGAATGACGTTATGGAGCCACGAATCAGCATCCTCACTCGACTCGTCGCCATTAAAGATAGGAGGGCTCATCCTCTGAAATCGAGCTATAACAACATCCATTCTCTCCACCGGAGCCGGCGGAGCCTCAGCTTCCCCCTCTTCGCTACTCTCACGAGTATGACTATGAGCACTATAATGATCCTCATTCTGACCTCCTGGTTCCTGGAACTGCCCCCTACCTCTACCACGACGTCTAGGCGGCATCTAGAATACACTCAACAGGATCAAGCAAAACAGAACAACTACAACATAGAAAGCATATAACACAAATATGCAGCACGTAGTCACATAAGTCAAGCACATGCAACACACAACACTGTGCCTAGACTCAAGTGTGATCAAAAGAATTGAGCTTATCCCAGTTTAAGCTCTGATACCAAAAATGTCAGGCCTCGTGCTCTAAACAGAGTAAAAACCCAAACACATGCGGAAGCTTATCAAAAAGTGGGTAAAATTTTCGCTTTTAGGCCCGACGGTTTAAAACATATAATTTAAAATAGAACGATACTCGAAATAAGTTCCCAGTTACAAAACCACGAATGATAGCATAACAACCAGACACAAATAACATGTACCAGACTCCCCAACGGGATACAACAACAAAGCACAGGGAATCCCCCTGGCTAACTGATACATATATATAAATATGCTATACGCAACGGGGACACGCTAACCACCTCCCGGGGCACCACCAGCTGGGTTAAAACCACGACCAGCTGTAAAACCTGGGTTTCCTGAAAACAACACAAACAAGGAAACAAACCAAGCCCCAGAGGGACAAGGGGTCAAACCCAGTACGGAGAGCAAAAGAAACAGCTAAGGAAATGCATAAGAAAAAATGCAGATGCTATGCATGAGACACCGGATATCAACGGAAAGCTCGACCCTCAAGGGAGCTAAGAAACTCAAACATAGCTCCAAGAATCATCAACAACGAATAGTGGCCACGGGGTGTGTTCACAGTGTGGTAATGAGCCACTCGCCATGACACTACACCCAAATACCAGATGCATCAAACAGCTCAACCTGCTGTTGCCTCGCCCATGAACTGTGGTAGTTAACCACTCGGCGCATGGTGGCTAACGATCCCAGCAGGGAGATGAGAGTGCGGTATCGCCGCTCGCCCTCGCATCCTGGTAAGAATCAACAACAGCAATACAAGATACAAGGCTGCAAAATACGATACGCAAGGGATCTGAAATATGTATGAACAAATGCGTGTATGCAATTCACATACAAACAGCTAGCATAAACACCAATGCTCAGCAAGCAATACACAGATAGGTTCACCGAAATATCCCAGCAGCCACGCATAATATCTCATGCCAATTCCAAGCTACATCAAGCTCAGATCTGTACCTTAATTCTTCTGAGCTATAATTAGCACACGTTGGTTACCACAAGGAATCCCGAAGACTCTGGTAAAAGCCTGATAAACACACGGCATACACAACATAAATCTAACGGGATGCTAAACAAGCTCACGGCCGGGAGTCACACTCAACCAGCTGCCCAATATACCTCAACAGTTAAACGAGAAGCTTAAAACTATGGCTAGGAACAAGGTCTCACCGAAAACCAGAATGTAGTTCTACCCGGTCGACGCAACACTCGAACGGCAGCAACTCCGCGTTCCTCGACTAGCCAATTACAGCTTCTAAAACTGGTGTAGAATGGTAGAGCTTCTCGAGAGGAGTCCAAAGCTACTTCGCACGAGCAAAACAACCACCGAAAACGATGGGAATTCACCAGAATAGCTCACGGTGAACAGTAACGAGGATTTGAGAAACAGGGGTCGACAATCGGGGAAATATTTCTAAGTATGGGAACTAATAGTCCACAACGAAGACCAAGTCTTGCAATTTATAAAACTCTTAACTGCTGCTACCAGCAGGAGCGCATTTCCACCGACAAAACTAGAAGGAGCAACAGTCGACGTATTCTCCACAATTAACGACCCTCTACTGCCAGCAGCAACAATAACAAAAGGGCTTCTAACGCTAAGCAAAAACGGCGTTTCAGCGACTTAACCAAACGACGTCGCCTAAAATCCACTGTTCCTACTGCCAGCAGCTGGACATCCACTCGCAAGACCAAAACAACATAAAACACTACCCCCCCTGCTGCTACCAGCAGCAACATCAATACGCGGCGCTGCAACTAACTCAAACGATGTCGCATCCTCTTCGCGCTACAGGAAAGTTGACCCGCGTTGACAAACAGCAGGCATACAAATAACACGATAACACCCATCGACTGACGACAGTAAAGTCTACGTCATCCACACAACGCTCAACAGTAATGCTTACATCGACATATCTGTTATCAGCAGGTATAAAACTCAAAACGACATCGTATCTCGCCCGATACAAAAACACGCTAATTCAACCAGCAACTGATTCCTATACTCTCGACTGATAACAGCAAGGCTTACGTCAGCGCCTTCGATGCCCTCACACAACGTGACGTCAGCAAACTATCACCAGCAGGCACCCAAATTCAAAAATACGAAAATCACCATAATCGTTCTAAGGAATGAAATCGACCCGAAAATGCCACTTAAACACCAACAGAGAGTCTAAACAACAAACCTCAAATCAACCGATTAATTTCCACAATTAATCTTACTTAACAGATTCAGGTCTCACACTATATGATAGGCGTCTCACTTTGACCCGTTTGCCGACTCACATGGGGTCATTAGGCGGCAGGATTGGGTGAGATCCCGATGCATGTAGGAGTCGATGCTTCGTTGTCGAGGATTCACCGCTCGCTCTCATGCGTGGATATCCTATGCTATCTGAGGGGATAATAGTGTATAAATCTCTGGCCAGAGTACTAGAAGTGTTTTAGGTAAATGGGTTTACCTAGTAACACTCGTGATGTCACTATTCAATCTCCAAGATGTATGCATAGCTATCGGATCTCTAGCGACTCTAGATTTACCAGTGTTCGTTGATCTGATCGGGATATATGTGTTGAAAGGACCGTACTCTACGCTAACCACGACCAACTGGTTCTTGCAGGCACTATCAGTGATACCTAGGGGATCATGGCATGATGTTTCTAGGCGCTTTACCATGATCCGTTGGGCAAGTCCGAAATCGTGATTTCGGAGCCGCAATGGTTGCGGGCCCACGGCTAGCTGTATCCCTGAACCATTGAGGGTCACACAAGTACTGGACTCATGATTCCCGCACGGAAACTGAGCTCAATGTGTTGAGCATAAGAAGAGGATTTTAGGGAGTGCGACTTCCTAAAAGTCAACAGGGGTCAAATTGCGATTTCCCGCTTTTGAGGGGCAAAACTGTCATTTTGGACTAGGTATCTGAAAAATTGTTTTTCACGTCATAACATTTAGTTTTGGAAATTGATTCGATCGGTCCGATATGATCGTCGATCGGAGTTATGATGAAACCGCAGTGAATTAAACGAACCGAATGTTCACATGGACCTGGGTTGGACCCAAGTCCATTGGGCCGGTTCAAGCCCATGAATGACTTATAATTACGTGAGTTGTATCTAGGGATTAATCACTACAATTACACCACATAACCTAGCCTCCAAAAACACACAAATCGACCGCCCACCTCTCCTCACCTCTCGGCCATCACGCGCCGCCCATCGGCCACCACGCGCCGCCCTTCGCCCAAATTGTTTCGGCCATCGTGAAGAGGTGTTTCCGTCCGTGAAAAATCCGTCAAGTCTTCTAGTGCAGATTGACGGAGGAAGATCGATTCCGGTCGTGGACCTGATTGACGATCTACCGCCGCCTACCGTGAAGAGCCAGTTTTCTTGAATCTGGTTGGAGCCAGGCGCGTAGACGCCAGCAAGGTGACAATTTGTAACATCCTATGTATGATTTTCTTGCCTTTATTGAATGTATTGAACGCTTTCCGGGGCTAATTTTGTTTTCCGCTGCGCCCCCGGGAAGTGGGATC
>KQ989600.1:27690-39261 GCA_001598015.1 Dorcoceras hygrometricum | reverse complement strand
TATCAGAGCTCAGGCTCGGATCCTTCAATACATTGTGCCATATTGATCGAATCTCAATTTCAGATACGAAAACAAAAAATATTTGAAGAAACCGGCCACGGCGCCGCAGTGCATGACGGCGCCCCCTCCACTGCGCGCATATGCGCGCGTGGTACCTGCGCGCTGGCCGCGCATGGCTGCGATTGGCGGCCGCATGGTGTCCTGCTGGTTGCCACGACTTTGCGCACTGGTTGCGCAACTTCCTTGCCGCTGGTCGCGCGAGGAGGCCGTGAGATGGCTGACCGATTGCTGCTGTTTTGCGTGCTGGATGGCGACGGGAAGCGCACTGGTTGCACACCATGATGGCCGTTGTTCGCGCGGTGGCTGGGCGCTACATGCGTCGCGCTTGGCGCAGCAGCGCGCGGCCTTGTGCCGCGCTCTATGTGGCGGCGGCCGCACGGCGTGTTCCCGGCAGTGATGCGACGGCTAATTTTCTTCTAGGTTTTGTTCGGGCCTGTCCCGGGCAGCCCATGAAGTTTTCGGATGATATTCGTATCGGGCCGATTTTGGTCGATTTTGAAATTTTGAGATTTTTTGGCCTAAAATTGTTTTAAGCCCAATATGATGTAATTAAAAATTGCAAAATATGATTTTATTTGTAAAATGTGATTTTATAATTAAAATATGATTTCGTTGATTAAAATATGATTTTATCGACAAAATGAGATTTTATTATAAAATACGATTTTATGATTAAAATATGATTTTGTGGTAAATAATTTGATTATTTAATTTATGCATATTAATTAGATTGATTGCATGTTTGGGATGATCGAGATCCATGCCCAATGTGTTAGGTGTATGCTTTAGGTTTTGCGATTTCGATTTTAATATTACTGATTATCATTTTATAAAGTGGGTCTGTTTGTGACCCGTTTCCACCCCTTAAAATTGTATCCCTTATGTGTCATGGAAATTTGATTGTAAATTACTAGACTTAGTGGGAGGACATTTGAAGATGGTGGCCCGATGACGATCAAAGATATTGAAGACCGAAGATCTGTAAAACCGGAAGCAATTGTAATAGGATTGCATTGCATATTGCATTTCACCTAGGATTGGACCCAGGTCCGTGATTGGCAACCACGGACCGCATAGCTCTCGCGATCGATCATCCCAAAGTTATTTATATATTTGATATATATATGTTGAATCCGCATGTTTTAAATTGTGATTTAAAATTGCATGAGACGAAATTTTTCAAGAATAAAATCCCTCGTTTTAAATACGATTTAAAACTAATATCAAGATAAAAGTTTATTCGATAAACTAAGGGAATTTAAATTTGTTTAAATATCCCTAACTTCCATCAACAATGGGTGTACGCCGATGCTACCCGCATACATGGCCCGGCTCATATTATTGAGGGGGTTATGTATGCCGGAAAGCTGTCCACGCCATTGACAATTGTTGTGAGTCGGTTGGAACTCCCTTTAACGTTGGCTCATATTATTGGGGACGTTAAGGGGACCGTCCTTCACGACTCAACATTGATGGGTCATCTTGACACGTGATAGTAAACGGCGTCATATTATTGGGCCCTTACTGGACGTGAGGTGAATACATGGAGGTTGCACCGGTTGCAATTGGAAACTAACTTTTGGGGGTCATGGATGGCTGATATTATTCGGGTCCATGATCGCTTGATTGGGCTCCGTGTACCCACTAAGGAAACTTGCTTTCCCGATTTCTTTAGAGGGTGGTGAAATCGTTAAAATAGTGGGAGGGTAATTCATAAAACTTAACGACCTTGTTTTATGTCTTAGCGTTATTTCATATATAGTTAGTAATGTATGTCTGTTTTCTTTTCAGTATAACTGCATTTATAATGTCTTTGATCAAAAACCCACTCGCTGCTATACTGGATAGCAACAAGTTCACCGGTCTGAACTACCAAGACTGGCTTCGAAACCTCAATATTTTGTTGGATTCGGAGAAACTTCTTTATACGATAGAGAAGAGCCCTCCGAAGGAAGCCCCTGCCGATATCAGCCCTGAGGAGCTGGTGACGCTTCAACAATGGTGGGACGACGAGCTTAAGACTCGATGCTATGTGATGGCATCGATGTCCAACGAAATGCAACGGCGCTTTGAGAAGAAAAAGTATGATGCCGACATACTATTTCATCTCAAATAACTGTATGGGGAGAACTCTCGACATGAGAGGTTCACGGCTGCCAAGGAGCTTATGACGAGCCACATGCGCGATGGGACTTCGGTCCGCGAGCATGGGGTTCGTATGATTGGGCTCGTTGAAAAGCTGTCGGGCCTTGATATCACACTTCCACGCGAGCTGTCTGTGGATGTGCTTCTCCTCTCACTGCCTGCTGCATTCGACCCCTTTGTGGTCAACTTCAACATGAACAAGCTGGCAGCCACCCTTGAAGAGGTGGTTAACATGCTTGTAGTGTTCGAAGGAACCATAAAGAAGGATAAAACAAAACTTAACGACCTTGTTTTATGTCTTAGCGTTATTTCATATATAGTTAGTAATGTATGTCTGTTTTCTGTATAACTGCGGGTTCGTATGATTGGGCTCGTTGAAAAGCTGTCGGGCCTTGATATCACACTTCCACGCGAGCTGTCTGTGGATGTGCTTCTCCTCTCACTGCCTGCTGCATTCGACCCCTTTGTGGTCAACTTCAACATGAACAAGCTGGCAGCCACCCTTGAAGAGGTGGTTAACATGCTTGTAGTGTTCGAAGGAACCATAAAGAAGGACAAGCCCATCCTCCTCATGGGCACTTCTTCCTCTGCGAAGAAGGGGCCCAGACGCAAGGGTAAGAAGCGTTCTGCCCCTGCGAAGGAGGAAAAGCCCACTAAGAAGCCAAAGGCAAAGGCTTCCAAGCCGAACAAGTCTGAGGATGTTTGCCACCACTGCCACAAGCCTGGGCATTGGAGGAGGAACTGCAAGGAGTACCTCGAGCAGTTGCGAACTGCGAAAGGTATGTTCTATATCGAAATAAATATGTCTCTTAATTCGACTTCTTGGGTACTTGATACCGGATGTGGATCTCATATCTGCAATGATTTGTAGGTGATGACAAGAAGCCGACGTCTTAGAGAGGGCGAGACCCACTTGAGGCTTGGCAATGGAGAAAGAGTTGCTGCAGTAGCTATAGGAGATGTTTATTTATTTCTGTCTTCTGGTTTTAAGTTGTTATTGAGAAACGTTTTGTTTGTTCCCGAATTAATAAAGAACGTTATTTCTGTTTCTATGCTTGATAGTGATGGATATTCTTGTATGTTTGCTAATTCGATTTGCAATATTTACAAGAATGAATGTTTAATTGGAATTGGGGAACGCAAAAACGATTTATACACCTTAAAATTAAAAGACGTTCCAACTCACGATGTCGAAACACATACAAAAACGATTAAAAGGAAGTACGATAACTTGAACCCAGCACAACTTTGGCACGCTAGGCTAGGTCATATTTCTCTAAGTAGGATGAACAAGTTAGTTAGGAGTGACATGTTTGATCTGTTAGACATTAACTCCCTACCAACTTGTGAATCTTGTCTCAAGGGAAAGATGACTAAACAACCCTTCAAGGGCAAGCCTGAACGTGCCCAAGGCCTATTGGATTTGATCCATACTGATGTGTGTGGTCCGCTTAGTATTGGTACTAAATACGATCACACATACTTCATCACATTTGCCGACGATCACTCTAGGTATGGGTACTTGTACTTAATGAAGCACAAGTCTGAATCCTTTGAAAGGTTCAAAGAATTCAAGGCTGAAGTAGAAAATCAACTAGGCAAGAGTATTAAAGCACTTCGATCCTATCGAGGTGTTGAATACTTAAGTGCTGATTTTCAAGACTATCTTAAAGAGAATGGGATTCTCTCGCAGTGGACCCCTCCGGCCACACCACAGCTCAATGGTGTAGTGGAGCGTCGTAATCGAACCTTGATGGACATGGTTCGATCTATGATGAGCTTCACTGAGCTTCCTACCTCGTTTTGGGGCTATGCGCTCGAAACGGCGGTAATGTTGTTGAACAATGTCCACACCAAGGCAGTGGATAAGACTCCATATGAGATGTGGATGGGCAAACCACCCAAATACTCATACATGAGGATTTGGGGATGTCCTTCTTACGTGAAGCAGACAGTGGGAGATAAGCTGGATACGAGATCCATCTTATGTTACTTCGTTGGGTATCCAAAGAATTCCATTGGATACTACTTCTACTATCCCAGCGAAACAAAAGTGTTTGTTTCTAGGAATGCCACCTTTATGGAAAGGGAATTTCTACTTGATAGAAAAGGCAAGATAGTAGAACTCGAAGAGGTTCGAGAACCAATTTAAGTACCAAGTGAATCTCCCGCACCTCCAGAGCCAGTGCCATAAAGGTCGTACCTAGGAGATCCGAAAGGATCCCTAGGGCTCCTGAGAGATATGGTTTTCTCCTTGAAGATGATCAAGGTGATCAAGTTGTTGGATCTGATCCAAGAACTTTCAAGGAGGCAATTTCCGATGCTGATTCTAATTTTTCGCTTGAAGCAATGCAGTCTGAGTTTGACTCATGCATGCGAACCAAGTTTGGACTCATGTTAACCCTCCCGAAGGAATTGTTCCTATTGGGTGCAAATGGGTATACAAGAGGAAACTTGGGCCTGATGGTAAGGTAATGACCTACAAGGCACGACTGGTCGCGAAAGGTTACACTCAAAGGCAAGGTGTTGAGTATGATGAAACCTTCTCACCAGTGGCAATGTTCAAGGCGATTAGAATCTTACTAGCCATAGCCACATGGTACGACTATGAGATATGGTAAATGGATGTGAAAACTGCGTTCCTTAATGGAAACATTAAGGAAGAGATCTATATGACGCAGCCTGAGGGTTTCACATCTGTGGGAAGTGAGCATAAGGTATGCAAACTTCATAGATCGATCTACGGTCTCAAACAAGCATCGAGGAGTTGGAACCTGAGATTCGATGAAACAATTAAGGAATTTGGTTTCATCAAGAATCCTGAGGAGCCATGTGTATATAAGAAGGTAGTTAAAAGCGCTGTGACATTCCTCGTACTTTATGTTGATGACATTCTACTCATTGGGAATGATGTAGGAATGCTGCAGTCAACCAAAGTATGGTTGTCTAGTAGATTCTCGATGAAAGACATGGGTGAAGCATCCTATATTCTTGGAATACAGATCTATCGGGATAGATCGAAACGGATGCTCGGACTCACCCAAGCTACCTACATCGATACCATACGTTAAAGCGGTTCTATATGTAAGAGTCCAAGAGAAGGACACCTACCTATGTGCCCGGGGTCACTCTATCTAAGTCTATGCCAATTGCATTGGAAGGCTGTGAAGGATATTCTTAAGTACTTGCGAAGGACTAAGAATATGTTCACGGTCTATGGGGGTTGTGAACTGAAATTGGAAGGCTACACTGATTCTAGCTTCCAATGTGACGTGGATGATTCGAAGTCTACCTCTGGATTTGTATTCATGCTCAATGGTGGTGCTGTATCTTGGAAGAGTTCCAAGCAAGACACCATTGCGGATTCAACCACTGAGGCTGAGTACATCGTAGCATCAGCTGCTGCTAAGGAGGCGGTTTGGATAAGGAATTTCGTCCAAGAGTTTGGCGTCATTCCTAATGGAGTTGGTCCAGTCCCGGTGTACTGCGACAACACGGGTGCCGTTGTGCAAGCAAAGGAGCCTAGGTCTCACCAAAGATCCAAACATATACTGAAGAAATACCACATAATCCGGGATATTGTGGCTAGAGGTGACATAGCAGTTGAGAGAGTCGCCTCTGCGGACAACGTTGCTGATCCACTTACGAAGCCCTTGCCAGGACCGTTGTTTGAAAAACATCGTGAAACAATGGGACTGCGTCTGATGAGTAGTTGGCTATAGGGAAAGTGGGAGATTGTTAGAGTAGATGCCCAACTAGCCAACTTGTGGCGTGTGGGTTTTATAGACTCTTGTATTAAACGATCTTTATATATGACATTCGCATTTGTTTATGGCGTTCTTTATTTTCATTATGATTATAATGTTAACAATTGTGTTGGATAAAGACCTAGAATGCACCATAGTGTATGTTAGATGTGATAGTGGGTATGACGGCTATCATGAATACATCTAATGGTCACTGTGTATTCTGAACTCGTTCCTAGTACATTGGGCCGTCAGAATGAGGATAAGGCCACCGGAGCTTGAGACGTGATGCGAAGTACCATGTTTCATTGGTAGGGAACATTGTGATGTTCTGAGCATGTAGATGGATAGTGACCTGGTGATCTATCGAACTACCCTCGTTCGGACTTTCCAAGTGGTTACCATTTGTCGAGTGGATAAATCCGAGGTCTTGGTTGTACTGATTAGTCCTCACGACTCGGAACGTCATTGAGACTCTACATGATAGGCGTCACACTTTGACACGTTTGCCGACTCACTTGGGGTCATTAGGCGGCGGGATTGGGTGAGATCTCGATGCATGTAGGAGTCGATGCTTCGTTGTCGAGGATTCACCGCTCGCTCTCATGCGTGGATATCCTATGCTATCTGAGGGGATAATAGTGTATAAATCTCTGGTCAGAGTACTAGAAGTGTTTTAGGTAAATGGGTTTACCTAGTAACACTCGCGATGTCACTATTCGATCTCCAAGATGTATGCATAGCTATCGGATCTCTAGCGACTCTCGATTTACCAATGGTCGCTGATCTGATCGGGATATATGTGTTGAAAGGACCGTACTATATGCTAACCACGACCAACTGGTTCTTTCAGGCACTATCAGTGATACCTAGGGGATCATGGCGCGATGTTGCTAGGCGCTTTACCATGATCCGTTGGGAAAGTCCGAAATTGTGATTTCGCAGCCGCAATGGTTGTGGGCCAACGGCTAGCTGTATCCCTGAACCATTGAGGGTCACACAAGTACTGGATTCATGAATCCCGCATGGAAACTGAGCTCAATGTGTTGAGCATAGGAAGAGGATTTTAGGGAGTGCGACTTCCTAAAACTCAACAGGGGTGAAATTGCGATTTCCCACCGTTGAGGGGCAATACTGTCATTTGGACTAGGTAATCTGAAAAATTGTTTTTCACATCATAATATTCAGTTTTGGAAACTGAGTCGATCGATCCGATCTGATCGTCGATCGGAGTTGTGATGAAACCGCAGTGAATTAAACGAACCGAATGTTCATATATGGACTTGGGCCTGACCCATGTCCAATGGGCCGGTTCAAGCCCATGTATACTAATTATATGTTAGTACTCTACTAGGGCCTTAATCACTTGAATCATAACACATAACCCTAGCTCCAAGACTTTGGCCGCCGCCCCCACACCTCCTCTCTACCTCTCGGTCGCGCCTCTTGCCACGCGCCGCCGCCGTCGGCCACGCGACGCCGCCCCTCGCCGGACTTGTTCCGGACATCCTGAAGAGGAGTTTCCATCCGTGCTGAAATCCATCTGCTTTCTAGTGCAGGCTGATTGGAGGAAGATTGTTTCTGATCGTGGACCTGATTGACGATCTACCGTCGCCTACAGTTTGAAGTGCCGGTTTCCTCGTGAAACTGGTCGGAGCCAGGCGCCTAGACGCCAGAAAGGTAACTATCTACGAACACCCCATGATTGTTTGTAGATTTTATTGAATGTATTGAACACTTTCCGGGCAATTTTTGTTTTTCCGCTGCGCCCCGGGAAGGGGGAACCGGATCCGCCACCGTATTCCAACAAAATTCTCGAGAAGATAGGCGATCTTGCGTATCGACTTGCATTGCTTCCGTCTCTTTCGGGGATACATGATGTCTTCCATGTATCGATGCTAAGAAAATATTTGCCTGATGCATCCCATGTTATTCCTGCTGATGAAGCTGAACTGGATGAAACTCTTAGTTACTTTGAGCAACCGATCCAGATACTGGATCGAAAAGACAAGAAACTCCGGACGAAAACGATTCCATTAGTGAAAATTCAATGGAATAGACATGGAGTTGAGGAAGCTAAGTGGGAGGTTGAAGAAGACATGAAACAACGATTTCCCTATCTGTTCCAATGAAGTGAGTTATTACCCAGTTTGTTTCATTTATTTTCGTGTATACAGATTACCTATACAGATTGTTGATGAGTTCGAGGACGAACTCATGTTTTAGAGGGGGAGAAATGTAATGGCCGCGATTATTATGTAAAGATGTAATAATTACGGACTTCCAGACGATGGGTTTTGAGGAAGTCTAATTGATGATTTGGATGTCTTCTGGAAATGTTGCACTTCAGGATGAAATTCTTTCGAATGAAATCAGGTTGAAATTTGAAGGTAGATGTAATAATTACGGACTTCCAGACGATGGGTTTTGAGGAAGTCTAATTGATGATTTGGATGTCTTCTGGAAATGTTGCACTTCAGGATGAAATTCTTTCGAATGAAATCAGGTTGAAATTTGAAGGTAAGTTGGTGAATTTTGATAGGAATATGATTTTCTGGTGTTCTGAGGAAAGGCTGGTAGAAGACGACCAGTTATTGGAAACCAGTCGATGAACAAATCAGTAGTTGCATTGCGAGAAATCTGCTTGCAACTGGATGACGAGCTGTTGGTTTGAAGAACCAGTCGCTGTTGAAAAACGACATCGTTTTAGGAAGGTTAAACGCAGCTTTTTTGGATACAGTATTGTTCATCAGCTGATAACAGAAAGGATGATGTATTCATTACGACGTAGTTTGAATTATTCCGTGCAACCAGCCGCTGATGGTGAAGTGACGTCGTTTCAATAAGTTGAAACGCAGCGTTTGAATATAACGCTTTGCGTCTGCTGTTAACAGTAATGCTGACGTGTTCAATACGTCGTCTTTTTGAAGTCGTTTAGCGAAACCAGCTGCGGGCAGAAAAGATGACGCGATTCTTTACTTCATCTGAATAGTTTCGCAAGAGATATCTGCTGTCAGCTGGTGGATCCCAACGGCGTCGTTTTGATTAGTTGACGTGGCGTCGTTTTGATATTACGTTGCGAATACAATGTTTATCATTGCTGCTGATATCTATTGAGAGAGAACGTTGATTCTGTCGTAAGATATCTACTGTAGCAACGTCTGCTTGTTCTGAACAGCAACTGATGGAGTTTAACCAATAGTAGAGGAATCTGGTTATTGATATGTATGGATGAATGAATCTGGTTTTCGAAGCGGTGTGAGTATATCCTATTTTGGTAGGTAAATACTCAGTATGACACGTGTATTTCGAATTGAACACATTGGAAATGCTGCAGAAAAGCAGATACATTCTCCTATAAATAAGATTGAATTCAAAATTCTTGGAACTAGATTACAGACACCAGAATTTGAATTGGTGAAGTTCTTGGGAATTCTTATGACGAAGCTTTAGAGGTGATAATTGAAGTATCTCAAAAACAGAGAGTAACGAAGGTATAATTTGACATTGAGAGTCAGGGATTAGATTACTCGAGAATGAGATTTCTTGAGTTATCCAGACAAAATCACATACTCTATAGTTTTTGTTCTGATTTAGAACTTGAATTATGTATGTCGATCCATCACAGGCAGTGGATCTTTTATTTTGACATGAGATTTCATGATACGAAGAGAAAATGAATTGATTCTAGTGCCCAGGACTGAGATGACCTGATTTTCGAAGCCTGAGTTGGTTTCGTTAGATGGATATCCATGTCAAGATCGTATACGAATCTTGATGGCATTGATGTGAAATGGAATCAGTTCTTAGATGAAGAATTGAGAGAGATTCATTGCATTTTTAGAATTGATATGTTCTGATATGCATTATTTATTGTATTGCATATACTTGTTGATTATACTGAGATTGTTAGTCACCGAAGTTTATCCGGCTATTGTCCTGTTTTGTATGTGTGCATGACAACAGGTAGGAGAGAGCTGAATTGATTGGGCAAGGGTAGCAAGAGTTATTCCTTAAAAGAAGGGTGACCGCGTGAAGACATAGAGACCTATGGATAACTTAGTTCAAAACTTTTAGCGGTAGTGTTTGGTGAAATCTGGAGTTGTATCTACTGGTCATGCCTTGTATAGATAAATATAAAACGCAATAACCGTTGTACTGTTTCGGTTTGTTTATGAATCAACAGCATTTGGGAAATCAACGTTGTTATGCTCTGTTACAAATGACCAGCTTTTGCGAACCAAACTTAAAAAACAAAAAAAGTTTTACTAGATTTCACCGATTACACATGTTAGTTTAAATTAATCGCCCATAAGATAAGATAAGATAATATTTGACTAATTGTGGGAAGAGAGTCTCACAAGATGAGTCACCGAGCCTCGCTCCAGGTGAACTCAAATGCACACCAGCCGCAACTGTGTGTCTAACTAAACAGGAACTTGTTTAACGTCTCTGTTCAAAGACTACATAATCAGAGTTTAACGTATTCGTGCTTGTACGGGATCTGATTTTTGTTTGTGATTCACTCGCTAATCAATTTCGCACAACTCTCAAAATATGCGAGTGAATCTGTGTGTGAGATTTTAAAGTGAACGCTCAACTCTCGAAATAATAAATCTCACACACTGGGAAAATGCTTCTACAAAAGCTGATAGAGACTCAGCAGTCGACGCTCGTTATGCGCTCCTCTCTAATGGTGGTCGACTGCTTCATCTCTCTGTTTTTTTTCCCTCTGTAAATTGTGCACTGTGCGTTAATCAATCCATCAAAATCACTTCTCCTCAACAGTGCTTCTTGTATTTATATTGCTATTCAAATTTCTTCCCGTTGGACACAAGTTTTCTTCCGTTCAAATATGTTCTGAAACGTACCGACAGGGAGTTGTCCTTGTGTCCTTTTCTTTGCAGGCCTTTTGTCGTCTTGTAATTTGGCATTTATGATCCAGCAGCTGATCGCTTCTTAATGTTCTTCATCTAGTTGTTCATCAGCTGATGCCACAATTCTCCTTACGTTCCAGCTGATTTGTCTTCACAACGACTGATTCATTTTTTAAACAGCTGATTGACGTCTTCTTGCACCAGCTGGTCTTTCTTCATCTTAACGCAACAGCTGGTCCATAGCGTTCTAGCTGATTCTTAGTGTTCCTGCTGGTTCAACTTATTGCTCCTGCTGGTCCATCTGGTTCTTATCGTTCCAGCTGGTTCGTCTTACACTTTTAACGCACCGGCTGGTCCAGCTTGATCCTTTAACGTTCCAGCTGGTCCAGCTGCTCCTTTAGCGTATATCACATCTGCTGGTCTAATTTGGCCTCCGTCTAAATACGAACAACTGACTCAACTTTGGACGTCTCCATTGCTAATCCAGCTGCCGTCTAAGTGATAAACCAAGCTGTGAACTTTATCTTTTCTCCAGCTGATCCATCTTCGCGCACCAGCTGGTTCAGTTGCTCCAACTGATCCATCTTCGTGCACATCTCAACCAACTTGCATATTTTCGCATGAGACCAGTGCTACTCCCTCCGGAACGATCCAACGAGCACAACTCATCAAACCTTGTTTGATGACCTAAGCTGCTTTTCGGCCAAATTCCTTCGTTTAGGCCTTCGAAATCGCGTTTTACT
>KQ989600.1:3904-27492 GCA_001598015.1 Dorcoceras hygrometricum | reverse complement strand
TTTTTGATTTACACAAAACCTCAAATAACATATGCATGAAAACAACAATTCTCTCCCTTTTTGTGGGAATCAAAAAGGGGTAGAAATATGGTCTTCCCGCTATTTTAAATAAAGCTCTCCCTGCACTGCCACACCAAAAACCGTGACAGCAGGAATTTTGCAAATTTTGAAAAACAACAACAGAGTTTTGGGAAGAACCAAATGCAACAATATGCTATGATTTTGAAAAGGGCGATCGAAACAAAAACTGAAACTGATGCAAAAACAGATAGCTCAAATTAATAAAGACAGAGATCTCACTCTCCCTGTCTTTTACAACATAAGCTCAAAGAAACACAAAGCATCAGCAGCTGAAATAATTTCCGCATACCATCAGATTAAAGCATTTTAAAACAGATAGCTCAAGCGTTTTAAAATAAATGCTCGTTCAAGAACAACCTACTCTGATACCACTTGTTAGGACCGAAAATAGGAAATTAATTCAAGCGAGCACTGCTACTGATAAATAAAAAATTGTGCTGCTATAAAGAAGCTACAATAGCTCAAGGTTCTTGAACATAAAAACACGAGAGCACAGGAGACAGATCTGGTATGTAATAAAATCATGCGAAAAACACCAGAACTGAATCCTAAATTTTAAAACTCGATGCAAACAGATTTCTGTAAACATAAATCTGTTCGACTGTGCAAGTCTGATAACTGTGTATGCGTGCGTGCTAATAATTAAAGTGCATATGCGGAATAAATAACAGAATACAATACACTGATATTTGTTTCTGGAAGTTCGGACATCAATGTCCTACGTCTTCCCTTCTTCCGCCTCGGAAGGTTACCCTAGAAGATGAGTCATCGAGCCTCGCTCCAGGTGAACTCAAATGCACACCAGCCGCAACTGTGTGTCTAACTAAACAGGAACTTTTTTAACGTCTCTGTTCAAAGACTACATACACAGAGTTTAACGTCTCGTGCTTGGACGGGATCTGATTTTTGTTTGTGATTCACTCGCTAATGAATTTCGCACAACTCTCAAAATATGCGAGTGAATCTGTGTGTGAGATTTTACAGTGAACGCACAACTCTCGAAATAATAAATCTCACACACTGGTAAAGTGCTTCTACAAAAGCTGATAGAGACTCAGCAGTCGACGCTCGTTATGCGCTCCTCTCTAATCGTGGTCGACTGCTTCATCTCTATGTTTTTCTTCCCTCTGTAAATTGTGCATTGTGCGTTAATCAATCCATCAAAATCACTTCTCTTCAACAGTGCTTTTTGTATTTATATTGCTATTCAAATTTCTTCCCGTTGGACACAAGTTTTCTTCCGTTCAAATATGTTCTCAAACGTATAGTTGTCCTTGTGTCCTTTTCTTTTGCAGGACTTTTGTCGTCTTGTAATTTGGCATTTAGATCCAGCAGCTGATCGCTTCTTAATGTTCTTCATCTGAGTTGTTCATCAGCTGATGCCACAATTCTCCTTACGTTCCAGCTGATTTGTCTTCGCAACGGCTGATTCATTTTTTCAACAGCTGATTGACGTCTTCTCGCACCAGCTGGTCTTTCTTCATCTTAACGCAACAGCTGGTCCATAGCGTTCCAGCTGATTCTTAGTGTTCCTGCTGGTTCAACTTATTGCTCCAGCTGGTCCATCTTCTCCTTAGCGCTCCAGCTGGTTCTTATCGTTCCAGCTTGTTCATCTTACACTTTTAACGCACCGGCTGGTCCAGCTTGATCCTTTAACGTTCCAGCTGGTCCAGCTGCTCCTTTAGCGAATATCACAGGTGCTGGTCTAATTTGGCCTCCGCCTAAATACGAACAACTGACTCAACTTTGGACGTCTCCATTGCTAATCCAGCTGCCGTATAAGTGATAAACCAAACCAGCTGTGAACTTTATCTTTTCTCCAGCTGATCCATCTTCGCGCACCAGCTGGTTCAGTTGCTCCAGCTGATCCATCTACGCGCACATCTGAACCAACTTGCATATTTTCGCATGAGACCAGTGCTACTCCCTCCGGAACGATCCAACGAGCACAACTCATCAAACAAAGTTTGATGACCTAAGCTGCTTTTCTGCCAAATTCCTTCGTTTAGGCCTCCGAAATCGCGTTTTGCTATTTTCGACTCTTGTTCTGCTACGGTATCTGATTCAACTTCTCTTGTTGTATTTCCAGCTAACATCTGCACACTTAGTAGAAACGTTAGAAACACAATAACAGGTTTTGTGTAATTCAAAACTCAGATCTGGATCTGTTATCCAGATCCATCAATCTCTCCCTTTTTGATTTACACAAAACCTCAAATAACATATTCATGAAAACAACAATTCTCTCCCGTTTTGTGGGATTCAAAAAGGGGTAGAAATATGTCTTCCCGCTATTTTAAATAAAGCTCTCCCTGCACTGCCACACCAAAAACCGTGACAGCAGGAATTTTGCAAATTTTGAAAAACAACAACAGAGTTTTGGGAAGAACCAAATGCAACAATATGCTATGATTTTGAAAAGGGCGGTCGAAAAAAAAACTGAAACTGATGCAAAAACAGATAGCTCAAATTAATAAAGATAGAGATATCACTCTCCCTGTCTTTTACAACATAAGCTCAAAGAAACACAAAGCATCAGCAGCTGAAATAATTTCCGCATACCATCAGAGCACTTTTAAAGTATTTTAAAACAGATAGCTCAAGCGTTTTAAAATAAATGCTCGTTCAAAAACAACCTGCTCTGATACCACTTGTTAGGACCGAAAATAGGAAATTAATGCAAGCGAGCGCTTCTACTGATAAATAAAAAATTGCGCTGCTATAAAGGAGCTACAATACCTCAAGGTTCTTGAACATAAAAACACGAGAGCACCGGAGACAGATCTGGTATGTAATAAAAACATGCGGAAAACACCAGAACTGAATCCTAAATTTTAAGACTCGATGCAAACAGATTTCTGTAAACAGAAATCTGTTCGACTGTGCAAGTGTGATGACTGTGTATGCGTGCGTGCTAATAATTAAAGTGCATATGCCGAATAAATAACAGAATACAATACACTGATATTTGTTTCTGGAAGTTCGGACATCAATGTCCTACGTCTCCCCTTTTTCCGCCTCGAAAGGTTCCACTAGAATATGAGTCACCGAGCCTCACTCCAGGTGAACTCCAATGCACACCAGCCGCAACTGTGTGTCTAACTAAACAGGAACTTGTTTAACGTCTCTGTTCAAAGACTACATACATAGATTTTAACGTCTTCGTGCTTGGACGGGATCTGATTTTTGTTTGTGATTCACTCGCTAATCAATTTCGCACAACTCTCAAAATATGCGAGTGAATCTGTGTGTGAGATTTTAAAGTGAACGCTCAACTCTTGAAATAATAAATCTCACACACTGGGAAAATGCTTCTAAAAAAGCTGATAGAGACTCAGCAGTCGACGCTCGCTATGCGCTCCTCTCTAATGGTGGTCCACTGCTTCATCTCTATGTTTTTCTTCCCTCTGTAAATTGTGCACTGTGCGTTAATCAATCCATCAAAATCACTTCTCTTCAACAGTGCTTCTTGTATTTATATTGCTATTCAAATTTCTTCCCGTTGGACACAAGTTTTCTTCCGTTCAAATATGTTCTGAAACGTACAGTTGTCCTTGTGTCCTTTTCTTTTGCAGGCCTTTAGTCGTCTTGTAATTTGGCATTTATGATCCAGCAGTTGATCGCTTCTTAATGTTCTTCATCTGAGTTGTTCATCAGCTGATGCCACAATTCTCCTTACGTTCCAGCTGATTTGTATTCGCAACGGCTGATTCATTTTTTCAACAGCTGATTGACGTCTTCTCGCACCAGCTGGTCTTTCTTCATCTTAACGCAACAGCTGGTCCATAGCGTTCCAGCTGATTCTTATTGTTCCTGCTGGTTCAACTTATTGCTCCAGCTGGTCCATCTTCTCCTTAGCGCTCCAGCCGGTTATTATCGTTCCAGCTGGTTCATCTTACACTTTTAACGCACCGGCTGGTCCTGCTTGATCCTTTAATGTTCCAGCTGGTCCAGCTGCTCCTTTAGCGAATATCACAGCTGCTGGTCTAATTTGGCCTCCGCCTAAATACGAACAACTGACTCAACTTTGGACGTCTCCATTGCTAATCCATCTGCCGTCTAAGTGATAAACCAAACCAGCTGTGAACTTTATCTTTTCTCCAGCTGATCCATCTTCGCGCTCCAGCTGGTTCAGTTTCTCCAGCTGATCCATCTTCGCGCACATCTGAACCAACTTGCATATTTTCGCATGAGACCAGTGCTACTCCCTCCGGAACGATCCAACGAGCACAACTCATCAAACTTTGTTTGATGACCTAAGCTGCTTTTAGGCCAAATTCCTTCGTCTAGGCCTCCGAAATCGCGTTTTACTATTTTCAGCTCTTGTTCTGCTACGGTATCTAATTCAAATTCTATTTTTGTATTTCCAGCTAACATCTGAACACTTAGTAGAAACGTTAGAAACACAATAACAGGTTTTGTGTAATTCAAAACTCAGATCTGGATCTGTTATCCAGATCCATCAATCTCTCCCTTTTTGATTTACACACTATGCTGATCTCATATGGACTTTGCTCTGATCCATTCTTCAATTAAGTTCTTCTATTCTTATGTAAATTTATCTGTTGTGAAGTTCGACCTGATCTGTGCATTGAACTACATTGTTCTTATTCATCTTGATCTGATCTGTTCTGAGCTGCTCTGAGCTGACTACTATTCTACTATGTTCTATTCGGATCTGCTCTGTTTTGCTCTAATCTGATTCACTATGCTCTGTTCGTTTTTCTGAGCTAATTTCTCTTGAACTCATCTGATCTTTTCTGCTTATCTCTAAAATGATCTATTTATGATCTGTTCGGCTTTTACTGCTATGACTCTTTTGAGCTGCTCTTGATCTCATCTGTTCTAAATTCATTCTACTATGCGCTTCTAATGTGATCTGTTACTGCGCTTGCTCCCTGAACTGAACTGCTTCTATGAACTGATCTCTAGTGCTCTTAAATTGAGCCCAACTCGTCTTATACTGTACAGTTCTTCCGTCCTTAGCTCGGCTCTGATATGACCTATATTCATCTTAGCCTGCACATAATAATTAAAGTGCATATGCGGAATAAATAACAGAATACAATACACTGATATTTGTTTCTGGAAGTTCGGACATCAATGTCCTACGTCTCCCCTTCTTCCGCCTCGGAAGGTTCCACTAGAAGATGAGTCACCGAGCCTCGCTCCAGGTGAACTCAGATGCACACCAGCCTCAACTGTGTGTCTAACTAAACAGGAACTTGTTTAACGTCTCTGTTCAAAGACTACATACACAGAGTTTAACGTCTTCGTGTTTGGACGGGATCTGATTTTTGTTTGTGATTCACTCGCTAATGAATTTCGCACAACTCTCAAAATATGCGAGTGAATCTATGTGTGAGATTTTACAGTGAACGCTCAACTTTCGAAATAATAAATCTCACACACTGGGAAAATGCTTCTACAAAAGCTGATAGAGACTCAGCAGTCGACGCTCGTTATGCGCTCCTCTCTAATGGTGGTCGACTACTTCATCTCTATGTTTTTCTTCCCTCTGTAAATTGTGCACTGTGCGTTAATCAATCCATCAAAATCACTTCTCTTCAACAGTGATTCTTGTATTTATATTGCTATTCAAATTTCTTCCCGTTGGACACAAGTTTTCTTCCGTTCAAATATGTTCTGAAACGTACCGACACGAAGTTTTCCTTGTGTCCTTTTCTTTTGCAAGCCTTTTGTCGTCTTGTAATTTGGCATTTATGATCCAGCAGCTGATCGCTTCTTAATGTTCTTCATCCGAGTTGTTCATCAGCTGATGCCACAATTCTCCTTACGTTCCAGCTGATTTGTCTTCGCAACGGCTGATTCATTTTTTCGACAGCTGATTGACGTCTTCTCGCACCAGCTGGTCTTTCTTCATCTTAACGCAACAGCTGGTCCATAGCGTTCCAGCTGATCCTTAGTGTTCCTGCTGGTTCAACTTATTGCTCCAGCGAGTCCATCTTCGCGCACATCTGAACCAACTTGCATATTTTCGCATGAGACCAGTGCTACTCCCTCCGGAACGATCCAACGAGCACAACTCATCAAACTTTGTTAGATGACCTAAGCTTTTTTTCGGCCAAATTCCTTCTTTTAGGCTTCCAAAATCGCGTTTTACTGTTTTCAGCTCTTGTTCTGCTACGGTATCTGATTCAACTTCTCTTGTTGTATTTCCAGCTAACATCTGCACATTTAGTAGAAACGTTAGAAACATAATAACAGGTTTTGTGTAATTCAAAACTCAGATCTGGATCTGTTATCCAGATCCATCAATCTCTCCCTTTTTTATTTACACAAAACCTCAAATAACATATGCATGAAAACAACAATTCTCTCCCGTTTTGTGGGAATCAAAAAGGGGTAGAAATCTGGTCTTCCCGCTATTTTAATTAAGCTCTCCCTGCACTGCCACACCAAAAACCGTGACAGCAAGAATTTTGCAAATTTTGAAAAACAACAACAGATTTTTGGGAAGAACCAAATGCAACAATATGCTATGATTTTGAAAACGACGATCGAAACAAAAACTGAAACTGATGCAAAAACAGATAGCTCAAATTAATAAAGACAGATATATTACTCTCCCTGTCTTTTACAACATAAGCTCAAAGAAACACAAAGCATCAGCAGCTGAAATAATTTCCGCATACCATCAGAGCACGTTTAAAGCATTTTAAAACAGATAGCTCAAGCGTTTTTAAAATAAATGCTCGTTCAAGAACAACCTGCTCTGATACCACTTGTTAGGACCAAAAATTGGAAATTAATTCAAGCGAGCGCTGCTACTGATAAATAAAAAATTGCGCTGCTATAAAGGAGCTACAATAGCTCAAGGTTCTTGAACATAAAAACACGAGAGCACCGAAGACAGATCTGGTATGTAATAAAAACATGCGGAAAAAACCAGAACTGAATCCTAAATTTTTAAATTCGATGCAAACAGATTTCTGTAAACAGAAATACGTTCGACTGTGCAAGTGTGATAACAGTGTATGCGTGCGTGCTAATAATTAAAGTGCATATGCGGAATAAATAACAGAATACAATACACTGATATTTGTTTCTGGAAGTTCGGACATCAATGTCCTACGTCTCCCCTTCCTCCGCCTCGGAAGGTTCCACTAGAAGATGAGTCGTCGAGCCTCGCTCCAGGTGAACTCAAATGCACACCAGCCGCAACTGTGTGTCTAACTAAACAGGAACTTGTTTAACATCTCTGTTCAAAGACTACATACACAGAGTTTAACGTCTTCGTGCTTGGACGGGATCTAACAACCTGTCTTTTACAACATAAGCTCAAAGAAACACAAAGCATCAGCAACTGAAATAATTTCCGCATACCATCAGAGCACTTTTAAAGCATTTTAAAACAGATAGCTCGAGCGTTTTAAAATAAATGCTTGTTCAAGAACAACCTGCTCTGATACCACTTGTTAGGATCGAAAATAGGAAATTAATGCAAGCGAGCGCTGCTACTGATAAATAAAAAATTGTGCTGCTATAAAGGAGCTACAATAGCTCAAGGTTCTTGAACATAAAAACGCGATATCATCGGAGACAGATCTGGTATGTAATAAAGACATGCGGAAAACACCAGAACTGAATCCTAAATTTTAAAACTCGATGCAAACATATTTCTGTAAACATAAATCTGTTCGACTGTGCAAGTGTGATAACTGTGTATGCGTGCGTGCTAATAATTAAAGTGCATATGCGGAATAAATAACAGAATACAATACACTGATATTTGTTTTTGGAAGTTCGGACATCAATGTCCTACGTCTCCCCTTCTTCCGCCTCGGAAGGTTCCACTAGAAGATGAGTCACCGAGCCTCGCTATGCACACCAGCCGCAACTGTGTGTCTAACTAAAAAGGAACTTGTTTAACGTCTCTGTTCAAAGACTACATTAACAGAGTTTAACGTCTTCGTGCTTGGACGGGATCTGATTTTTGTTTGTGATTCACTCGCTAATCAATTTCGCACAACTCTCAAAATATGCGAGTGAATCTGTGTGTGAGATTTTATAGTGAACGCTCAACTCTCGAAATAATAAATCTCACACACTAGGAAAATGCTTCTACAAAAGCAGATAGAGACTCAGCAGTCGACGCTCGTTATGCGCTCCTCTCTAATGGTGTCTACTGCTTCATCTCTATGTTTTTCTTCCCTCTGTAAATTGTGCACTGTGCGTTAATCAACAGTGATTCTTGTATTTATATTGCTATTCAAATTTCTTCCCGTTGGACACAAGTTTTCTTCCGTTCAAATATGTTCTGAAACGTACCGACAGGGAGTTGTCCTTGTGTCCTTTTCTTTTGCAGGCCTTTTGTCGTCTTGCAATTTGGCATTTATGATCCAGCAGCTGATCGCTTCTTAATGTTCTTCATCCGAGTTGTTCATCAGCTGATGCCACAATTCTCCTTACGTTCCAGCTGATTTGTCTTTGCAACGGCTGATTCATTTTTTCAACAGCTGATTGACGTCTTCTCGCACCAGCTGGTCTTTCTTCATCTTAACGCAACAGCTGGTCCATAGCGTTCCAGCTGATTCTTAGTGTTCCTGCTGGTTCAACTTATTGCTCCAGCTGGTCCATCTTCTCCTTAGCGCTCCAGCTGGTTCTTATCGTTCCAGCCGGTTCATCTTACACTTTTAACGCACCGACTGGTCCAGCTTGATCCTTTAACGTTCCAGCTGGTCCAGGTGCTCCTTTAGCGAATATCACAGCTTCTGTTCTAATTTGGCCTCCGCCTAAATACGAACAACTGACTCAACTTTGGACGTCTCCATTGCTAATCCAGCTGCCGTCTAAGTGATAAACCAAACCAGCTGTGAACTTTATCTTTTCTCCAGCTGATCCATCTTCGCGCACCAGCTGGTTCAGTTGCTCCAGCTGATCCATCTTCGCGCACATCTGAACCAACTTGCATATTTTCGCATGAGACCAGTGCTACTCCCTCCGGAACGATCCAATGGGCACAACACATCATACTTTGTTTGATGACCTAAGCTGCTTTTCGGCCAAATTCCTTCGTTTAGGCTTCGAAAATCGCGTTTTACTGTTTTCAGCTCTTGTTCTGCTACGGTATCTGATTCAACTTCTCTTGTTATATTTCCTGCTAACATCTGCACACTTAGTAGAAACGTTAGAAACACAATAACAGGTTTTTTGTAATTCAAAACTCAGATCTGGATCTGTTATCCAGATCCATCAATCTCTCCCTTTTTGATTTACACAAAACCTCAAATAACATATGCATGAAAACAACAATTCTCTCCCTTTTTGTGGGAATCAAAAAGGGGTAGAAATCTGGTCTTCCCGCTATTTTAAATAAAGCTCTCCCTGCACTGCCACACCAAAAACCGTGACAGCAGGAATTTTGCAAATTTTGAAAAACAACAACAGATTTTTGGGAAGAACCAAATGCAACAATATGCTATGATTTTGAAAAGGGCGATCGAAACAAAAACTGAAACTGATGCAAAAACAGATAGCTCAAATTAATAAAGACAGATATATCACTCTCCCTGTCTTTTACAACATAAGCTAAAAGAAACACAAAGCATCAGCAGCTGAAATAATTTCCGCATACCATCAGAGCACTTTTAAAGCATTTTAATACAGATAGCTCAAGCGTTTTAAAATAAATGCTCGTTCAAGAACAACCTGCTCTGATACCACTTGTTAGGACCGAAAATGTAACGACCGGACTTTTCTCAAAAGAAATTTAGAAATTTGGGGTTTGAATTGAAAGACCCAAAAATTTCAATTTTAATAAACATAGAAGTCGTTACTAAAATTCTGGACTAAATTGCGAATAAACACAATTCATTGCTGCTGAAATGTGGAACAAGGAAACAATGACGTGAGCGGAAGTAGAATTTAAATCTGATAAACACTTTTCATAACAAGTGAAGGAAATCAGCTGGAAGGGTATACAAAACATGGAACTAAATCCTCGGCTGATAAAATAACACACGCGGAACTGATATACCAGCTGATAAAAATACGAATGAACTTGCATATATCTTTACACCAAAAGTTCATACAGATTTCTACAAATTGAGGAACTAGAAATCTGTTAACATACAAAACTATAACTAAGTCCTGCACATCAAAATCTGAAAAGAACAACGGAAGATGTCCACGATAAACAACACTGTCTAACCAGCCACTCTCCATCCAGCTCCTTACCGCCCATTACCTGCACTCAATGAAAACTAGTGAGCCAAAGGCTCAGCAGGTAAAATCTGGAATAGCAAAATCATGCAATAGAAACTGAAACTGGAATCTGGAAGCTTAATACATAAATGAATTCTGAATACGCTTTGGAATGAACAAGCTATCTGAGAAATATGATAGAAACTGAAAGCATAAAACATAATCAAATTCTGAAAACATTTTCTTTAAACATTCTCTGGAGCTGTGATTAAAATCACACTTGCGTTCTTCTGAAATTATGACAACACTTTAAACATTTTGATCCAATTCGTTTGATCAAACTCCTGATATCAGTTTCTAGCACTATGGCTCATGGTGAAGGGATATACAGATCCGTCGACCTATACACCTGATCCTTCTTCTGTTGAAAGGGCACACGGTTCGTCAGCCGCGCACTCACCCTTCTTCTGGGGACCCTCTTTGTTGTCATAACTTAAAATATTTTCTAAAACATCGTTCTGCTCTTTCTTTTCTTTCTAAAATCTGTTTTCTTTCTCTCTTGTACGAATTACTGGTTTTCTATTGTCTAATGATGTTCTGGAACTTCAAGGGATTTCTCTGTAAAACTTGCGAAGATGAAAACTGAATAAAAGCTCTCAAATCTTGTTCAATTGAATCGAATAATCTTTTGAACTAAAGCGGAAATGAATAAGAAATCAAATTCTGAAATTTGGTTATCTGTTGAAGAAAACGAAGAATGAACAGTAACCAGCTGAAATGAATAGTACCAGTCGCAAGACTAATACCAGCTGAATGAACAGTATCAGTCGCAACGAATAGGAAACCAGCCGCAAGACAGGAATCCAGTCGCAAGGTATTTTAAACAAATGTAAAGTGAAACTACGTCGTTAGCGCATAAACCAGTCACAATGAACAGTGCAACCAGTCGTAGGATAAGAAAACGCTAACATATAAAACCAGACGCAACTACTGAAATTTTGACAATAAAATGCATCTGCTGATGAACAGTGAACTGCTGGAAATTTACTAGGAAATGCGTCTGCTGATTTTTAGAAGACAACGCAACTGCTGAATTCTAACAAAGAACTGCACCTGCTGGTGTTAACAAAGAAATACACCTGCTGGTTTTAGCAAAAGAAATGCACCTGCTGATGTACAGTGCATCTGCTGATTTTATGAAAACAACGCATCTGCTGAATATGCATCTGCTGAATTTATGAGAACAATGCATCTGCTGAAATATCAAAATGGAATGCATCTGCTGAATTTTACAAACGCAACTGCTGATGAACAAACTATCAGCTGATGAACAAACTATCAGCTGATGAACAATAAAATATGCAACAGCTGAACACGAAATAGTGCGACTGCTGGTCGCAACTACTGAACTCAAACAATGCGACAGCTGAAATCTATACTTAGAATATTTTTCAACAAAGAAACATCAGTGAACCAGATTTCAGACTTAACCAGGTGAATGACGATGGTTTTCCTTTGTCTGAAAAATTCAAAATATCTAAAGAAATTTCTGGAAATGATCGAATAAGCTACTTGTAAGCTACTTCGATGGAATTTCTGAAGAAAACTCAAGAATCTACTGGATGAACATCACCAAACCATTTTCTAAAACATCTTTTTGGATCAAAATACAGTAAAACGCAACCTTCATAAAAACAGAGCATGAACTTTCGTTTTTGAAGAACAGCCGAAGCCATCTTCCTTTCTTTAAAATCTCATATAATCATGCAAACAGAATTGAATATATGCTTTTACTGAGTGAGCAAGAAACAGAGTTTACTTGCCTGAACTTGAACACAACCGCAGTAGAAATCCAGCAAATCACCAACACTCCGATCGCCTCCTTTGAAAAGCTTTAAAAACTTTTTTCTCGGTTTCTTAGAGAGAGCACCGCTTTAACTAATTTGTTTTGAAGATAATGATGCATGAAGCAGCTAACATCCTATATATATATTAAAATGCCTAAGGAAGAAGAAACGCATTTAATTCAATATGTCGAAGCCTTCTAAAAGCGTGCTCTGTTTTAAAACAAAATGATGCATATGAAAACCGAACAATTTTAGTTAAAACAAAAGGATTCGATCGACTTGCTGTAATTGGCTAAACAGCTGTTGCAATCGTATTCTAACATCTGGAATTTAGCTCTTAAATGATAAAAAGCTAAACAATATATATATCTGAATTCTGAAACTCGATAGAAACAGAGTTTAATAGAATAGCATTGTAATCCCTCAATCTCAAATCTTTCTAGTTTGTGGCCTCTAAAATGTCTGGGCATTACAACCTACCCCCCTTAACAAAATTTCGTCCTCGAAATTTTTTACTTAAAAGATCTGGGTAGCTTTTCTACAAATCATAATCACTTTCCCACATAACTTCTCTTTCAGTGTGATTTACCCACTGCATCTTAATCAAGGAATAGTTCTATTCCTTAACTTACGGTTTTCTCTTAAAAGAATCTTTACTAGAACGTCTTCATAATTTAAATCTATCGCTACTTAAATAGGTTCTTATATGAGCATTTAATTCTACTATAAGAGACGCATCGCTGAAATGAAATCAGACGCAACAAAATGGAACAGTATTTGGAAACGAAACAGATTTCTACTGTTCATGCTGAAAGAAACCAGCTGGGATAAATAGGAACCAGCTGCAAGGTCTTTTACTAACAACAAACGTATTAATTGAAACGATGTCGTTGCGAAACAACATGAATAGTGCAACTGCTGGATACAACGATATAATGCAACTGCTGGAAATAAACTGTGCAGCTGCTGGTCATAACAATGGAATGCAATTGCTGAAAAATGAACGTTGGTGCTGCAACATCAAACGACAGCTACGCTATCAGCTGTTGTCTATCAAACCAGACTTTATACTGATTCGACTAACAACTACCGATTACATAGCGTCAAGTTCCGATATTACCATTCACCGGAAGATGAACAATCCTAAACATACGGGAAATAAAACTCGAACTTCTCAGGGCGGAGTACTGGTTCTGACAAAACTCTTGCCTAACAAATCCTGGAACCAATCTTTTAATCCTTTCATTTTTCTTAAGGGCAATCTATACAAAGGCTTAAAAATTGAAACAGCTTCTAGTATCAAATCAATAGTAAACTCTAACTCAAAGGGATCTAAACACAGTACTCTACTTCTATTCTTCTAAGTTAGATATCAATTTATTAACAAACCTATCTGATACAAAATACAAGTTGACCAGAATCTAACAATGCTAAGGTAAACATATTGGCAACAAAATCTTACCCGTCGCCGCCGAGGTATCTGCTAGGGTTTCTTCAGCTGTCATTATGTAAGCTCTACTAGTGATAAGTGGTCGCTTCTGGGAACACTCCCTAGACATATGGCCTGGCTTGCCACAAGTATAACAAACTCTCTAGCCAAAAAGACACTGGCCTGAATGGTTTTTCTTACAGGTTGGACATAGAGGCCTAATTCCTGAATTAGGGACAGCAGAGATAGGCTGTACAACTAATGGTCCTTTTTCTTGAGACTCCTGCTGGTTATTATTTGGTTTCTTATTTTGCCTACGGTCCTTTTGTTGGAAAGCTTGTCTTTTCAATTGTCTCTCTTCTTCAATTACTTTCCAATCTTGTTCTGCCCGTAGGGCCTTATTCACAGCTGATCTATAATCTACGGGTTCTGCCAATCTAACATCATGCCTAATCATCGGCTTCAACCCATCAACAAAATGTTGTAGCTTAATATCTGCAGTTGTCCCAATTAAAGGAACAAAATAACAACCTCTCTCAAACTTACGGATATAATCCGCATAGACATCTCTCCCTGCTTAAGAGTTAAAAACTCACTCCTCAACTGTTGTCTTACATCTACCGTAAAGTATTGTTCATAAAATACTCTCTTAAACTCTTCCCAAATAAGAATTTCCAAGTCTACTGTTAACTTGGCTCCTTCCCACCATATCATGGCATCTTCCTGTGGATTTTCACGACTAACTATTCTTCCTGAGGTTTGACCATTCCCATTATTGTTTTGGTCAACTAAGCGCTCTAACAGCTGAGCCATGGTATTGAGGACGGGGTTCATTCCATCAGACTCACCATCTGCTTCTGTAAAACATCTTCTTCCTCTACCTCTTCTTGACATATCTGTAAGGGTAGCCCAATCCACCACAATTCTATATGAGAGATTACTTTATGCTAAAACATGAATTTAAAACTCACATATTTAGAAGCGGTTGGAGAGAGCTGTTCAGACTGGAAGTGTGTTTATCTCAAGGACCATGCTCTGATACCAACTGTAACGATCGGACGTTTCTCAAAAGAAATTTAGAAATTTGGGGTTCGAATTGAAAGACCCAAAAATTTCAATTTTAATAAACATAGAAGTCGTTACTAAAATTCTGGACTAAATTGTGAATAAACACAATTCATTGCTGCTGAAATGCGGAACAAGGAAACAATGACGTGAGCGGAAGTAGAATTAAAATCTGATAAACACTTTTCATAACAAGTGAAGGAAATCAGCTGGAAGGGTATACAAAACATGGAACTAAATCCTCGGCTGATAAAATAACACACGCAGAACTGATATACCAGCAGATAAAAATACAAGTGAACTTGCATATATCTTTACACCAAAAGTTCATACAGATTTCTACAAAATGAGGACTAGAAATCTGTTAACATACAAAACTATAACTAAGTCCTGCACATCAAAATCTGAAAAGAACAACGGAAGATGTCCACGATAAACAACACTGTCTAACCAGCCACTCTCCATCCAGCTCCTTACCGCCCATTACTGCACTCAATGAAAACTAGTGAGCCAAAGGCTCAGCAGGTAAAATCTGGAATATCAAAATCATGCAATAGAAACTGAAACTGGAATCTGGAAGCTGAATACATAAATGAATTCTGAATACGCTTTGGAATGAACAAGCGCAATATATAACTGAGAATTCTGATAGAAACTGAAAGCATAAAAAATAATCAAATTCTGAAAACATTTTCTTTAAACATTCTCTGGAGCTGTGATTAAAATCACACTTGCGTTCTTCTGAAATTATGACAACACTTTAAACATTTTGGTCCAATTCGTTTGATCAAACTCCTGATATCAGTCTCTAGCACTATGGCTCATGGTGAAGGGATATACAGATCCGTCGACCTATACACCTGATCCTTCCTCTGTTGAAAGGGCACACGGTTCGTCAGCCGCGCACTCACCCTTCATCTGGGGACCATTTGTTGCGAAAGTCATAACTTAAAACTTTTCATACGAAGAATGAACAGTAACCAGCTGAAATGAACAGTACCAGTCGCAAGACTAATACCAGCTGAATGAACAGTATCAGTCGCAACGAATAGGAAACCAGTCGCAAGACAGGAATCCAGTCGCAAGGTCTTTTAAACAAATGTAAAGTGAAACTACGTCGTTAGTGCATAAACCAGTCGCAATGAACAGTGCAACCAGTCGTAGGATAAGAAAACACTAACATATAAAACCAGACGCAACTACTGAAATTTTGACAATAAAATGCATCTGCTGATGAACAGTGAACTGCTGGAAATTTACTAGGAAATGCGTCTGCTGATTTTTAGAAGACAACGCAACTGCTGAATTCTAACAAAGAAATGCACCTGATGGTGTTAACAAAGAAATACACCTGCTAGTTTTAGCAAAAGAAATTCACCTGCTGATGTACAGTGCATCTGCTGATTTTATGAAAACAACGCATCTGCTGAATATGCATCTGCTGAATTTACGAGAACAATGCATCTGCTGAAATATCAAAATGGAATGCATCTACTGAATTTTACAAACGCAACTGCTGATGAACAAACTATCAGCTGATGAACAACCTATCAGCTGATGAACAAACTATCAGCTGATGAACAATAAAATATGCAACAGCTGAACACAAAATAGTGCGACTGCTGGTCGCAACTACTGAACTCAAACAATGCGACAGCTGAAATCTATACTTAGAATATTTTTCAACAAAGAAACATCAGTCGTGGTATAAGAACCAGATTTCAGACTTAACCAGGTGAATGACGATGGTTTTCCTTTGTCCGAAGAATTCAAAATATCTAAAGAAATTTCTGGAAATGATCGAATAAGCTACTTGTAAGCTACTTCGATGGAATTTCTGAAGAAAACTCAAGAATCTAATGGATGAACATCACCAAACCATTTTCTAAAACATCTTTCTGGATCAAAATACAGTAAAACAACCTTCATAAAAACAGATCATGAACTTTCTGGTTTTTGAAGAACAGCCGAAGCCATCTTCCTTTCTTTAAAATCTCATATAATCATGCAAATAGAATTGAATATATGCTTTCACTGAGTGAGCAAGAAACAGAGTTTACTTGCCTGAATTCTTGAACACAACCGCAGTAGAAATCCAACAAATCACCAACACTCCGATCGCCTCCTTTGAAAAGATTTAAAAACTTTTTTCTCAGTTTCTTAGAGAGAGCACCGCTTTAAGTAATTTGTTTTGAAGATAATGATGCATGAAGCAGCTAACATCCTATATATATATGATTTAAAATGCCTAAGGAAGAAGAAACGCATTTAATTCAATATGTCGAAGCCTTCTAAAAGCGTGCTCTGTTTTAAAACAAAATGATGCATATGAAAACCGAACAATTTTAGTTAAAACAAAAGGATTCGATCGACTTGCTGTAATTGGCTAAACAGCTGCTGCAATCGTATTCTAACATCTGGAATTTAGCTCTTAAATGATAAAAAGCTAAACAATATATATATCTGAATTCTGAAACTCGATAGAAACAGAGTTTAATAGAATAGCATTGTAATCCCTCAATCTCAAATCTTTCTAGTTTGTGGCCTCTATAATGTCTGGGCATTACAGAAAATAGGAAATTAATGCAAGCGAGCACTGCTACTGATAAATAAAAAATTGCGCTGCTATAAAGGAGCTACAATAGCTCAAGGTTCTTGAACATAAAAACACGAGAGCACCGGAGACAGATCTGGTATGTAATAAAAATATGCGGAAAACACTAGAACTGAATCCTAAATTTTAAAACTCGATGCAAACAGATTTCTATAAACAGAAATCTGTTCGACTGTGCAGGTGTGATAACAGTGTATGCATGCATGCTAATAATTAAAGTGCATATGCGGAATAAATAACAGAATACAATACACTTATATTTGTTTCTGGAAGTTCTGACATCAATGTCCTACGTCTCCCCTTCTTCCGCCTCGGAAGGTTCCACTAGAAGATGAGTCACCGAGCCTCGCTCCAGGTGAACTCAAATGCACACCAGCCGCAACTGTGTGTCTAACTAAACAGGAACTTGTTTAACGTCTCTGTTCAAAGACTACATACACAGAGTTTAACGTCTTCGTGCTTGGACGGGATCTGATTTTTGTTTTCGATCACTCGCTAATAAATTTCGCACAACTCTCAAAATATGCGAGTGAATCTGTGTGTGAGATTTTACAGTGAACGCTCAACTCTCGAAATAATAAATCTCACACACTGGGAAAATGCTTCTACAAAAGCTGCTAGAGACTTAGTACTGCTTCATCTCTATGTTTTTCTTCCCTCTGTAAATTGTGCACTGTGCGTTAATCAATCCATCAAAATCACTTCTCTTCAACAGTGATTCTTGTATTTATATTGCTATTCAAATTTCTTCCCGTTGGACACAAGTTTTCTTCCGTTCAAATATGTTCTGAAATGTACCGACAGGGAGTTGTCCTTGTGTCCTTTTCTTTTGCAGGCCTTTTGTCGTCTTGTAATTTGGCATTTATGATCCAGCAGCTGATCGCTTCTTAATGTTCTTCATCTGAGTTGTTCATCAGCTGATGCCACAATTCTCCTTACGTTCCAGCTGATTTGTCTTCGCAACGGATGATTAATTTTTTCAACAGTTGATTGACGTCTTCTCGCACCAGCTGGTCTTTCTTCATCTTAACGCAACAGGTGGTCCATAGCGTTCCAGCTGATTCTTAGTGTTCCTGCTGGTTCAACTTATTGCTCCAGCTGGTCCATCTTCTCCTTAGCGCTCCAGCTGGTTCTTATCATTCCAGCTGGTTCAACTTACACTTTTAATGCACCGGCTGGTCCAGCTTGATCCTTTAACGTTCCAGCTGGTCCAGCTGCTCCTTTAGCGAATATCACAGCTGCTGGTCTAATTTGGCTTCCGCCTAAATACGAACAACTGACTCAACTTTGGACGTCTCCATTGCTAATCCAGCTGCCGTCTAAGTGATAAACCAAACCAGCTGTGAACTTTATCTTTTCTCCAGCTGATCCATCTTCGTGCACCAGCTGGTTCAGTTGCTCCAGCTGATCCATCTTCGCGCACATCTGAACCAACTTGCATATTTTCGCATGGGACCAGTGCTACTCCCTCCGGAACGATCCAACGATCACAACTCATCAAACTTTGTTTGATGACCTAAGCTGCTTTTCGGCCAAATTCCTTCTTTTAGGCCTCCGAAATCGCGTTTTACTGTTTTCAGCTCTTGTTCTGCTACGGTATCTGATTCAACTTCTCTTGTTGTATTTCCAGCTAACATCTGCACACTTAGTAGAAACGTTAGAAACACAATAACAGGTTTTAGTGTAATTCAAAACTCAGATCTGGATCTGTTATCCAGATCCATCAATCTCTCCCTTTTTGATTTACACAAAACCTCAAATAACATATGCATGAAAACAACAGTTCTTTCCCTTTTTGTGGGAATCAAAAAGGGGTAGAAATCTGGTCTTCCCGCTATTTTAAATAAAGCTCTCCCTGCACTGCCACACCAAAAATCGTGACAGCAGGAATTTTGCAAATTTTGAAAAACAACAACAGATTTTTGGGAAGAACCAAATGCAACAATATACTATGATTTTGAAAAGGGCGATCGAAACAAAAACTGAAACTGATGCAAAAACAGATAGCTCAAATTAATAAAGACAGAGATATCACTCTCCCTGTCTTTTACAACATAAGCTCAAAGAAACACAAAGCATCAGCAGCTGAAATAATTTCCGCATACCATCAGAGCACTTTTAAAGCATTTTAAAACAGATAGCTCAAGCGTTAAAATAAATGCTCGTTCAAGAACAACCTGCTCTGATACCACTTGTTAGGACCGAAAATAGGAAATTAATGCAAGAGAGCGCTGCTACTGATAAATAAAAAATTGCGTTGCTATAAAGGAGCTACAATAGATCAAGGTTTTTGAACATAAAAACACGAGAGCACCGGAGACAGATCTGGTATGTAATAAAAACATGCGGAAAACACCAGAACTGAATCCTAAATTTTAAAACTTGATGCAAACAGATTTCTGTTTACAGAAATCTGTTCGACTGTGCAAGTGTGATAACAGTGTATGCGTGCGTGCTAATAATTAAAGTGCATATGCGGAATAAATAACAGAATACAATACACTGATATTTGTTTCTGGAAGTTCGGACATCAATGTCCTACGTCTCCACTTCTTCCGCCTCGGAAGGTTCCACTAGAAGATGAGTCACCGAGCCTCGCTCCAGGTGAACTCAAATGCACACCAGCCGCAACTGTGTGTCTAACTAAACAGGAACTTGTTTAACGTCTCTCTTCAAAGAATACATACACAGAGTTTAACGTCTTCGTGCTTGGACGGGATCTGATTTTTTGCACTGCGTCTGGTTTAACTTTGTAACAACAGCTGAACGTCATTTCTTCTTCGCAACTGTCCAAACTTCACTCTCCACCCCTGGACACTCTGCTTCTTGCGACTGGATGAATGATCCACTGTAGCTTGCGTCTGGATTACCCAACGACTCGTTATACTATAGCTCTCGTCTGGATTCATCTTTTCTTCACGCTATGTCTTATTCAACTGCTGATATTGCTTTTGCTCAACTGCTGATTGTGATGATATCACTGCTGACATCATCATCGCTGATCCATCTAGTTGTCTGTTGATATTGCTGACGTCATAGTTGCTGATCACAGCTTCCTCTAATAGAAATACTGACGTCATCATCGCTGATTCCAGATTCTTCACATTGACGTCTGATTCATTTACGTTTGTGCAACAGCTGATTAACATCTGATTTGTTCTCCAGCTGGTCTTTCTTCATCTTAACGCAACAGCTGGTCCATAGCGTTCCAGCTGATTCTTAGTGTTCCTGCTGGTTCAACTTATTGCTGCAGTTGGTCCATCTTCTCCTTAGCGCTCCAGCTGGTTCTTATCGTTCCAGCTGGTTCATCTTACACTTTTAACGCACAGGCTGGTCCAGCTTGATCCTTTAACGTTCCAGCTGGTCCAGCTGCTCCTTTAGCGAATATCACAGCTGCTGGTCTAATTTGGCCTCCGCCTAAATACGAAAAACTGACTCAACTTTGGACGTCTCCATTGCTAATCCAGCTGCCGTCTAAGTGATAAACCAAACCAGCTGTGAACTTTATATTTTCTCCAGCTGATCCATCTTCGCGCACCAGCTGGTTCAGTTGCTCCAGCTGATCCATCTTCGCGCACATCTGAACCAAATTGCATATTTTCGCATGAGACCAGTGCTACTCCCTCCGGAACGATCCAAATATCACAACTCATCATACTTTGTTTGATGACCTAAGCTGCTTTTCGGAAAAATTCCTTCGTTTAGGCCTCGAAAATAGCGTTTTACAGTTTTCAGCTCTTGTTCTGCTACGGTATCTGATTCAACTTCTCTTGTTGTATTTCCAGCTAACATCTGCACACTTAGTAGAAACGTTAGAAACACAATAACATGTTTTTTGTAATTCAAAACTCAGATCTGGATCTGTTATCCAGATCCATCAATCTCTCCGTTTTTTATTTACACAAAACCTCAAATAACATATGCATTAAAACAACAATTCTCTCCCTTTTTGTGGGAATCAAAAAGGGGTAGAAATCTAGTCTTCCCGCTATTTTAAATAAAGCTCTCCCTGCACTGCCACACCAAAAACCGTGACAGCAGGAATTTTGAAAATTTTGAAAAACAACAACAGATTTTTGGGAAGAACCAAATGCAACAATATGCTATGATTTTGAAAAGGACGATCGAAACAAAAACTGAAACTGATGCAAAAACAGATAGCTCAAATTAATAAAGAGAGAGATATCACTCTCCCTGTCTTTTACAACATAAGCTCAAAGAAACACAAAGCATCAGCAGCTGAAATATTTTCCGCATACCATCAGAGCACTTTTAAAGCATTTTAAAACAGATAGCTCAAGCATTTTAAAATAAATGCTCGTTCAAGAACAACATGCTCTGATACCACTTGTTAGGATCAAAAATAGGAAATTAATGCAAGAGAGGGCTGCTACTGATAAATAAAAAATTGCGCTGCTATAAAGGAGCTACAATAGCTCAAGGTTCTTGAACATAAAAACACGAGAGCACCGGAGACAGATCTGGTATGTAATAAAAACATGCGGAAAACACCAGAACTGAATCATAAATTTTAAAACTCGATGCAAACAGATTTCTGTAAACAGAAATCTGTTCGACTGTGCAAGTGTGATAACTGTGTATGCGTGCGTGCTAATAATTAAAGTGCATATGCGGAATAAATACCAGAATACAATACTATATTTGTTTCTGGAAGTTCGGACATCAAAGTCCTACGTCTCCCCTTATTCCGCCTCGGAAGGTTCCACTAGAAGATGAGTCACCGAGCCTCGCTATGCACACCAGCCGCAACTGTGTGTCTAACTAAACAGAAACTTGTTTAACGTCTCTGTTCAAAGACTACATACACAGAGTAACGTCTCTGTTCAAAGACTACATACACAGAGTTTAACGTCTTCGTGCTTGGACGGGATCTGATTTTTGTTTGTGATTCACTCGCTAATCAATTTCGCACAACTCTCAAAATATGCGAGTGAATCTGTGTGTGAGATTTTATAGTGAACGCTCAACTCTCGAAATAATAAATCTCACACACTAGGAAAATGCTTCTACAAAAGCTGATAGAGACTCAGCAGTCGACGCTCGTTATGCGCTCCTCTCTAATGGTGGTCGACTGCTTCATCTCTATGTTTTTCTTCCCTCTGTAAATTGTGCACTGTGCGTTAATCAATCCAACAAAATCACTTCTTTTCAGTGATTCTTGTATTTATATTGCTATTCAAATTTCTTCCCGTTGGACACAAGTTTTCTTCCGTTCAAATATGTTCTGAAATGTACCGACAGGGAGTTGCCCTTGTGTCCTTTTCTTTTGCAGGCCTTTTGTCGTCTTGTAATTTGGCATTTATGATCCAGCAGCTGATCGCTTCTTCATATTCTTCATCTGAGTTGTTCATCAGTTGATGCCACAATTCTCCTTACGTTCCAGCTGATTCATTTTTTCAACAGCTGATTGACATCTTCTCGCACCAGCTGGTCATTCTTCATCTTAACGCAACAGCTGGTCCATAGAGTTGCAGTTGATTCTTAGTGTTCCTGCTGGTTCAACTTATTGCTGCAGCTGGTCCATATTCTCCTTAGCGCTCCAGCTGGTTCTTATCGTTCCAGCTGGTTCATCTTACACTTTTAACGCACTGGATGGTCCAACTTGATCCTTTAACGTTCCAGCTGGTCCAGCTGCTCCTTTAGCGAATATCACAGCTGCTGGTTTAATTTGGCCTCCGCCTAAATACGAACAACTGACTCAACTTTGGACGTCTCCATTGCTAATCCAGCTGCCGTCTAAGTGATAAACCAAACCAGCTGTGAACTTTATCTTTTCTCCAGCTGATCCATATATGCGCACCAGCTGGTTCAGTTACTCCAGCTGATCCATCTTCGCGCACATCTGAACCAACTTGCATATTTTCGCATGAGACCAGTGCTACTCCCTCCGGAACGGTCCAACGAGCACAACTCATCAAAATTTTGTTTGATGACCTAAGCTGCTTTTCGGCCAAATTCCTTCATTTAGGCCTCCGAAATCGCGTTTTACTGTTTTCAGCTCTTGTTCTGCTACGGTATCTGATTCAACTTCTCTTGTTGTATTACAGCTAACATCTGCACACTTAGTAGAAACGTTAGAAACACAATAACAGGTTTTGTGTAATTCAAAACTCAGATCTGGATCTGTTATCCAGATCCATCAAAACTCAGATCTGGATCTGTTATCCAGATCCATCAAAACTCAGATCTGGATCTGTTATCCAGATCCATCAAAACTCAGATCTGGATCTGTTATCCAGATCCATCAAAACTCAGATCTGGATCTGTTATCCAGATCCATCAAAACTCAGATCTGGATCTGTTATCCAGATCCATCAAAACTCAGATCTGGATCTGTTATCCAGATCCATCAATCTCTCCCTTT
>KQ989599.1:57722-81417 GCA_001598015.1 Dorcoceras hygrometricum | reverse complement strand
CCCATGTCTGATCAAGACTTGGCGATGGACCAAAGTTTGTACAGAAATTATTCAATTCAGTATGTTTGGATGTCTGCGACCCGTGAGCGAAGATGTTTGCCAAGAAATTGTTGTATATAATTTGGGCGTGGAGCGACTTCCAGCGGATTTTCTCAAAAGTTTTGCAGAAGGTGTACATACAGATTCTTTTGTTGGATATTTTGGCGATTCGAATGTACAGTCCGATTTAGAGATAGATTCCGATTTTGAGGAGTCGTACTCAGATGCACCTACAGTATATCGTTCCCCGTCTCCATTTTTGCAAGAAGCTGATTCTTTCGCTTTGGGACCTGCTATTTTTTCTGGTGTTGCAAAAGAGGAGAAACTATATTATGTTGAGAGCCCAGAGTCTCCTCCACCTCTTCCTCAGCGAGAAGAGTCTTCTAGTTCGTCCTGGGATTCTCAAATGCATTTTGACTCTACTGATATTCCCCTGGATGCCACTACAGAGGCTCAGACTTCGATCCCGGTTGCTCCTGTTGATTTCTCTCCTCTTCTGAATGATCTGCAGGCCTCTCTATCACAGTGTGTGGATGCTGCTCGTAGTGATGTTTTATCTAGACTCCGCACCGTTGAGCACGGTCTTCAAGACACTCTGGGACACCAAAATGACTACTTCCGAAGTCTTATACAGGGTGCTCGAAAAGAAGGACAAATTCAAGATGATCTTCAAATACTTCGGCTCAACGAATTGAAGAAAACTGTGATGGCCCAGGGTGTCACTACTGCTACAGACTCGCTGGCATTCAAGAGCAGGTTCAACGCGCTTGATGCTAAACTTCTTTTGTTGGATGGGCAGGTTGCTGCTATAAGAAGCGAACAATTAGAGTTTCAAGCCAAAATAACAGCAGATCTTCTTAGCCTCTCCACCCAGATTGGTGATATCGTCGACTATATTAGAGGCGGTGATGCCAAAAAGGGGGAAGTAAGTAGCAGCCGCCCCCAACCTCCTCCATCTAATGTTCAAGGTCAAGGCAGTGGTGGAAATCTTGGCGAAGGCAATGGTCCCACTGCTGTTAGATTGACAGATATTGCAAATAGAATTCGAGAAGATGATAGACGTCAAATGGAAGCGGAAAGAGAAAGAGAGAGACAAAGAAGGATCAGAAGACTGAGTAGTGGATCGCATAGAAGAAGAAGAGGACATTAGTGAGGATAGAATTTAAACAAATCTTGTGTACTATTTTCTAAGTTAATGGAATTTGAATTCAGCAGTTCGTGTGAAATTTATTTTTGCATATATATCCATCTCGGCTACTAAGTTTTGTCATCACCAAAAAGGGGGAAATTGTTAGGATAAAATTTATAGTTTTGGTGATAACAAAAATAAGAAAAGATTTGGACTTAAACGATGAATTTCGAATAATCTTCTCACGGAGAACAGAGGTTGCTGACAACAGTGATTGGTTTGAATTACAGATTTGAATCGGGATCTGAGACTTTTGGATCAATGGATCAGGTGTTCGGGTTATCGGGTCAGGAATCTATTGTTGGAAGTGTTTTGAGAATGTTCATTGCTGTCGACAGATATCGCTATTGGATTAGTAATGGTTGCTGAAAACAGACTTGGATTTTTTATTAGCGAAGATTTCTACCAACAGACATCGTTATTGTATCGGGAAGTTTTCTGCCAACATATATCGAAACAGTGCAAGAGATGTTTGCTGACACCAGATTTCGCTACAGTATTTGTTATTTGAACAGTGCGAGTAACGTTTGCTATTAACAGTTTTCGTAACAGTAAGTTCAACAGGACTTCGTTTGCTATCAACAGATATGATGAGTCAGCTACAGTAGAATATCAGATATCATGACGTCACCATCATATTTAGCTACAATGGTCATATAACAAATATGATGACGTCAGCTACAGTAGAGGAACAGATATGATGACGTCATCATTGCTGAAATTTGCATCTGGTCATACATTGTTTAATCGCGACAGATATTTGAACAGTGTTGGACTATTCATCATCTTCAACAAAGAAAGATCTGTCGACAGAAATGGTTTCAGGCGCAAGCATTAAGTTGATTCAAATTCGATAGTACACTCAATTGAAAAAGATCGATGGCCAAAAAAAGAATCGTACAACTGCCTCGAATTAAGGAGACGAGATTGGTACTATTTTTGGAAAAATAGTACACATTGGCAGAGGTTGTTACAACGGGATTTCACATATATGGAAATTATATTTGTGCCTCTGACAATACGCAATTTACCATGTAGTGGAGCAGTATTGACGGTGTACTATTGTCAGAATTTCAAAAAGGATTTTGTTGCCTTATCAGAGTCAATCGATCGTTGAGCGAAGAGTATAAATAGCAGATGATTTGAATTGAAGATCTCTCTCACCATTGCTATTGCAGAAACGCTGCCAAATTGAATTCTCGAGCTATTCATTACTGAAGCACTTTCAAAGCTCAAAAGACTTGAAGAACTCAATCGTTGCTTTTCATAGATAAATCTTCAAGTCTATCTTCTGGTTACATTTTGTAATCGAGTTTCCTTGTTGAAACCAGAAGATTTTACAGCACTCAAAATACTTATTCATTGTTATATCATCATTGAGTCTGTAACAAACGAGATCTCAAAAGCCGTTTGAAAACATTACATAGAGTTGTAAAACAGCAGCTGCGACTGCTTGTGATTGTTGTGAAGTTGCTAGGAGTTCATACAAGTGCTGCTTGTGTGATCGGGTGTCTGCAGAAGGACTGTGTACATCAAATCTTCTATTGTATCCTTCCTGAATAAGGAAGAAAGGGAGACGTAGGATATTAATATCCAAACTTCCAGAAACAAATTCTCGACTCTCTGAAAAAGATTTGAAAAGTTAAAAATCGAAGGAGTTCATTCAACCCCCCCCCTTCTGAACTCCTCTACTTGTTTTGATCCTATTTTTGGGACCATCACTTAGTTACGCTGGTTGAGGACCAACCAGCTCAGGTAGTTCAGATAAGCTGGTTAAGGTCAAACCAGCCCATAAATTCTTAGCTGGTTAAGGACAAACCAGTTCAAGAAATTCAAGCTCGGAAGAATAGAAACAGACTGAAATTACATCATTTAAGAAAATCAGATAAAAAAATGGATTTTGGAATAGTTCAGAGAATAGCTCGGAGCGTAAAGTGGTATAACATATCAGCTGGAAGACCAGCTTAGATAAACCATCTCTAAGCAAGATTTTTCTACATACGTTATCTGGTTACAGAGGAAAGTGAACAAAGACTGTTATCTGGATCAATACAAAACAAAGACAAGAGAATATCAGCTCAGAATAGATTGGATCTGATCAACCTAAGCACCAAATTAGAAAAGCAGTTCAACGTACAAAAATCATATTGGAAAACCAGCTAAGTAAGGACAACTTAGCAAAATGGATTTCAGAATGTATTGAGACTTCGTACAGATTGATGTGATATGTTTGACCTCTCTGTATCAATTTGCAGTCGTTGGAACTACTTTGAGCTAATTCCTAATTTACAGATATTCGGTTTAAACTGAAGACGACACAGAGTATGCTAAAAGAGGAAATACATTTAATGGAGATGTACGTACATAGTACAAGAATTTAAGACGCCGCATATATTTCAATTTGGATATATTCGACGTGTCTACTGGTAACATTTGTTACTGTTGTATCCAAAGGATATAAATTGGAAGAGCAGATCAGTTGAACTCATCTAATGCCAACACAGCGAACGAACTGTTTAATCAAACAGCAAACAAGAACAGAGTTCTGTCAAACCAGCTCACGACTAGTGACACACACTCACAGATTGTTATTCAATTCTTTGTGTCATGTAAACATTTGTACACACACTCTATAGTGTTGAAATTTCATTATATATCATAAATAGAGAGTGTCGAGTGCCAGATTTGCACAATCAGCTTAGAGCTGTGTTAATTGTATTTCGAACCAGATTTCGTGTCTGGGTTCTTGGTTGAGTGCTAGGAGTTCTTGCAGCTGCTGGCTGTTGGATCGGGTTTGTACAAGGAGTTGTATAAATAAAATCTTCTAGTGGAAATCATTCCCGTTGAGGAAGAAGGGGAGACGTAGGAGAATTAACTCCAAACTTCCACAAACAAATCTCTTGACTCTATCTTTTACATTTACGCATTTAACTATTCACTGTTGAATCATGCTCTTTCCGCATAAAACATCTTTATTACACGAGACAACAACAAATCACTGAGAACACTCCAAGCTGGTAACTCGGCTTAGAGGTTAACTACGAGATGTAAAATTTTTAAAACAAATTTCATTTATAATTAGCAAAGGATTTCATTCAACCCCCCCCCCTCTGAACTCCCGAGCTTATTTTCCGATCCTAACAATAATTGATCTGACGTCGTCGGAAAACTGGACGAACACAAAAATGCTAATAACTTTCTCAAAGGGACACCAAAATTAGCAATTCCTATCTCAAAATGAAGTCAAGGAGAAGGGTTACACTTACAACAAACGGTGACCAAAATTGTTAAGCCAATCGTCCGTAAACAATAAAAAACTGTGCACCTAAAATGACATTGATCTCCCTCCTGCAGTTACCTCAGGTCATGAAACTAGTCTAGAAATATCAGCCTGAAAAGGGATTTCCAAAAATACCAATAATTCTCCAATCGGAGTAGCCAATATCTGACAATCTTGAAAATACTATGGCTGGTCGAAAAGTGTGTGTGTCGTGTGCTGTTTTAGTGTGTGTTTCTGGTTTTCATAGATTTTTGGATCCGAAAAAAGTAACTTTGGTCAAAAAGTATAGTTTTATGAAACCTCAACTCGTTTGTACTATTGTGACTATATTATGTATTTTATTCCACCCGGACCCGTACTTCGGAAATTACAGCACAAGGTCCAGTAATTCGAAGGAATATCAGCTCAGAATAGATTGGATCTGATCAACCTAAGCACCAAATTAGAAAAGCAGTTCAACGTACAAAAATCATATTGGAAAACCAGCTAAGTAAGGACAACTTAGCAAAATGGATTTCAGAATGTATTGAGACTTCGTACAGATTGATGTGATATGTTTGACCTCTCTGTATCAATTTGCAGTCGTTGGAACTACTTTGAGCTAATTCCTAATTTACAGATATTCGGTTTAAACTGAAGACGACGCAGAGTATGCTAAAAGAGGAAATACATTTAATGGAGATGTACGTACATAGTACAAGAATTTAAGACGCCGCATATATTTCAATTTGGATATATTCGACGTGTCTACTGGTAACATTTGTTACTGTTGTATCCAAAGGATATAAATTGGAAGAGCAGATCAGTTGAACTCATCTAATGCCAACACAACGAACGAACTGTTGAATCAAACAGCAAACAAGAACAGAGTTCATCTGTCAAACCAGCTCACGACTAGTGACACACACTCACAGATTGTTATTCAATTCTTTGTGTCATGTAAACATTTGTACACACACTCTGTAGTGTTGAAATTTCATTATATATCATAAATAGAGAGTGTCGAGTGCCAGATTTGCACAATCAGCTTAGAGCTGTGTTAATTGTATTTCGAACCAGATTTCGTGTCTGGGTTCTTGGTTGAGTGCTAGGAGTTCTTGCAGCTGCTGGCTGTTGGATCGGGTTTGTACAAGGAGTTGTATAAATAAAATCTTCTAGTGGAAATCATTCCCGTTGAGGAAGAAGGGGAGACGTAGGAGAATTAACTCCAAACTTCCACAAACAAATCTCTTGACTCTATCTTTTACATTTACGCATTTAACTATTCACTGTTGAATCATGCTCTTTCCGCATAAAACATCTTTATTACACGAGACAACAACAAATCACTGAGAACACTCCAAGCTGGTAACTCGGCTTAGAGGTTAACTACGAGATGTAAAATTTTTAAAACAAATTTCATTTATAATTAGCAAAGGATTTCATTCACCCCCCCTCTGAACTCCCGAGCTTATTTTCCGATCCTAACAATAACTGATCTGACTTCGTCGGAAAACTGGACGAACACAAAAATGCTAATAACTTTCTCAAAGGGACACCAAAATTAGCAATTCCTATCTCAAAATGAAGTCAAGGAGAAGGGTTACACTTACAACAAACGGTGACCAAAATGGTTAAGCCAATCGTCCGTAAACAATAAAAAACTGTGCACCTAAAATGACATTGATCTCCCTCCTCCAGTTACCTCAGGTAATGAAACTAGTCTAGAAATATCAGCCTGAAAAGGGATTTCCAAAAATACCAATAATTCTCCAATCGGAGTAGCCAATCTCTGATAATCTTGAAAATACTATGCTGGTCGAAAAGTGTGTGTGTCGTGTGCTGTTTTAGTGTGTGTTTCTGGTTTTCATAGATTTTTGGATCCGAAAAAAGTAACTTTGGTCAAAAAGTATAGTTTTATGAAACCTCAACTCGTTTGTACTATTGTGACTATATTATGTATTTTATTCCACCCGGACCCGTACTTCGGAAATTACAGCACAAGGTCCAGTAATTCGAAGTAATAAATAATTTGGCATAAGTATTTTTTTTCACACTTTAAAAATATTTAAATACTAACTCTAGTCAAATAATCGTATATTAATATCGGGTTCTCATATTTCTCCCCCACTAAAAGAAGGATTTCGTCCTCGATCTAAGTATGCACACAACCCAGAAACCAGCAAAACAACTGAGTACAAAACATAATCAAAACCAGCTGAAACCACTGAACCATAACCAAAGAATAGTCTTGTTCCTTATTTGTTTCTCCTTCATGTCCAAGATCTGAACTGGATACTCAACATAATTCAAGGTCTGGTCCAGCTCCACTTCATCGGCTCTCAAGACATGGGATGGATCAGGCTCATACTTCCACAACATAGACAAATGAAACACATCATGCATCGCAAATAGCTCAGGCACAAGTGGAAATGGTACGCCAAAATTCCAATCATCTCAACAATCTCATACGGCCCGATGTAACGAGGAGCTAACTTACCCTTGAGTCCAAATCTCATAGTACTACGAAAAGGAGAAACCTTCAGAAAAACTCGATCACCAACTTAAAATTCCAAAGGCCTACGCCTCTTATTTGCATAGCTGGCTTGTCGACCCTGGGTTGCTTTTAATCTCTTCCTAATCAGATCAATCTGATCTCTCTTATGCTGCATAAACTTGGGTGTAGACAACTGTCTTTCCCCAACTTCTTCTCAACATATAGGCGATCTATACTTCCTAACATACAAGGATTCAAACGGCTTCATCCCAATAGTAGCTTGGAAACTACTGTGTAAGAAAAATCTACCAAAGACAAAGAATCCTGCCAACTTCCACTTAAATCCATAATTACAGCTCGCAACATATCCTCAAGCGTATAAATGGTTCTCTCTGATTGTCCATCTGTTTGAGGATGGTAAGAAATAGTCATGGCCAATCTCGATCCCAACATTGTTTGCAAGCTCTTCAAAAACTTAGAATTGAAACGGGGATCTCTATCAGACATTATCAAAAATGGCACGCCATACAGTCTCACTACCTAATCAATGTACAAACTCGCCATCTTCTCCAAAGAACAAGTCATATCGTAGGGCATGAAGTGGACGACTGACTTAGACATACGATCAATCACCACCCAAATTGCACCACATCCTTGATTAGAACAAGGAAATGGGTCACAAAAACCACAAAAATATGCCCCCAATTCTACTGAGACACCTTTGAACTCTGTGGCATACCACTAGGTCTCATTTGCTCAGCCTTGACCTGCTGGCAATTTAAAAATCAAGTTACAAACTCTATAATTTAGTTCTTCATGCCTTACCACTAGTAATAATATTCAAGTCATGATACATCTTTCTCACACCAGGATGAACATTGTGGCGACTACAATGGACTTCCTCAAAACCGCTTCTTTCAGATCAAATAGGTTGGGAACCACTAATCTCCCCCAAAATCTCAAACACCATCAGATGAATGGTAAAATCCTCTGACTGCTCTGCTCGTGACTTCAATCTCAACTCATGAATATACGGGTCAATTCTCTACGCTGCCCTAATGTCTAAGACAATCTATGGCTCAACCTGAATTGAAGAAACTACAAAGTAGTCATCACCTGACTGAAAACACCAACCAGAAGTCCTTAATTGCTCATGCACCAGATACTCAGAGATTCCATCATCAAAATCTGAGCTTTTCTGCTAAGGGCATCGACGACAAGATTCACATGTCCTGGCTGATATTGTATCTCACTATCAAATTCCTTGAGCAACTCCATCCATCGATGCACGCCTCATATTCAAATCAGGTTGAGTGAAGAGATACTGAAGGCTTTTGTGGTCGGTGTACACCACAAACTACTCACCTTAGAGGTACTGGCACCAAATCTTCAACACAAACACAATGACCGCCAACTCTATATCATGAATGGTATAGCGAGTATCATATGAGGTTTCAGCTATCGAGAGGCATAAGCAATTACTCGCCCGGTTTGCATCAAAACACAACCCATTCCACTAAGAGACACATCGAAAATACCAAAAAACCTCCTGAACCAGAAGGCAACGCCAATACTGGCAGTAGTCAACTTATCCTTCAACTGCAGAAAGCTAAATTCACACTTCTCGGTCCACACAAATCTCCTATCCTTCTGAGTTAAATGTATCATAGTCCTGGCTATCCTACAAAGTCCATCAATAAAACACCTGTAATAGCCAGCCAACCCCAAGAAAATACGAATATCAGAAACATTTCTAGGTCGTTCCCAGTTCACAAATGCTTCTGTTAGAGTATATGCCCAACTAGCCAACTTGTGGCGTGTGGGTTTTATAGACTCTTATATATGAAAATATTTATTTATGAAATACGCATTTATTTATGGCATTCTTTATTTTCATTATGTTATATAATGTTTATAATTGTGTTGGATAAAGACTTAGAATGCACCATAGTGTATGTTAGATGTGATAGTGGATATGATGGCTATCATGAAACACATCTAATAGTCACTGTGCATTCTGAATTCGTTCCTAGTCGATTGGGCCGTCAAAATGAGGATAAGGCCGCCCGAGCTTGAGACTAGCATCTGCGATGTGAAGTACCATGTTTCATTGGTAGGGAACATTGTGATGTTCTGAGCATGTATATGGATAGTGACCTGGTGATCTATCGAACTACCCTCGTTCGGACTTTCCAAGTGGTTATCATTTGTCGAGTGGATAAGTCCGAGGTCTTGGTTGTACTGATTAGTCCTCACTACTCGAAACGTCATTGAGGCTCTACATGATAGGCGCCTCACTTTGACCCGTTTGCCAACTCACTTGGGGTCATTAGGCGGCGGGATTGGGTGAGGTCCCGATGCATGTAGGAGTCGAAGCTTCATTGTCGAGGATTCACCGCTCGCTCTCATGCGTGGATATCCTATGCAATCTGAGGGGATAATAGTGTATAAATCTCTGGCCAGAGTACTGGATGTGTTTTAGCTAAATGGGTTTACCTAGTAACACTCGCGATGTCACTATTCGATCTCCAAGATGTATGCATAGCTATCGGATCTCTAGCGACTCTCGATTTATCAATGGTCGTTGATCTGATCTAGGCGCCTCACTTTGACCCGTTTGCCGACTCACTTGGGGTCATTAGGCGGCGGGATTGGGTGAGGTCCCGATGCATGTAGGAGTCGAAGCTTCGTTGTCGAGGATTCACCGCTCGCTCTCATGCGTGGATATCCTATGCTATCTGAGGGGATAATAGTGTATAAATCTCTGGCCAGAGTACTGGATGTGTTTTAGCTAAATGGGTTTACCTAGTAACACTCGCGATGTCACTATTCGATCTCCAAGATGTATGCATAGCTATCGGATCTCTAGCGACTCTCGATTTACCAATGGTCGTTGATCTGATCGGGATATATGTGTTGAAAGGACCGTACTGTACGCTAACCACGACCAACTGGTTCTTGCAGGCACTATCAGTGATACCTAGGGGATCATGGGGCGATGTTGCTAGGCTCTTTACCATGATCCGATGGGCAAGTCCGAAATTGTGATTTCGGAGCCGCAATGATTGTGGGCCCACCGCTAGCTGTATCCTTGAACCATTGAGGGTCACACAAGTAATGGATTCATGATTCCCGCACGGAAACTGAGCTCAATGTGTTGAGCATAGGAGGAGAATTTTAGGGAGTGCGACTTCCTAAAAATTCAACAGGGGTCAAATTGCGATTTCCCAAAGTTGAGGGGCAAAACTGTCATTTTGGACTAGGTATCTGAAAAATTGTTTTTCACATCATAATATTCAGTTTTGGAAACTGAGTCGATCGATCCGATCTGATCGTCGATAGGAGTTATGATGAAACCGCAGTGATTTAAATGAATCGAATGTCCATATGGACCTGGGTGTGACCCAACTCCATTGGGCCGGTTCAAGCCCATGTACCATCTTTATTTAGTTAAGTTGGTTTAGGGCTTTAAACACAAGACTTACAACCTAACCCTAGCTCCTAGTGTTCGGCCGCCCCTCCTCCAAAACCTCACGCCGCCGCCGCCGGTCTCCACGCGCCATCGTCGGCCGCCGCCGTCCGTTGCCTCGTGATCGGACTTTTTTCGATCACCGTGACGAGGAGTTTCCGTCCGTGCCAACATCCGTCAGATCTTCTAGTGCAGACTGACGGAGGAAGCTTGTTTCCGGTCGTGGACCTGATTAGGAGGATCTACCACCGGCTACAATTCAAGAGCCAGATTTCCCTGCGAATTCTGGTTGGAGCCAGGCGCCTAGACGCCAGCAAGGTAACGATTCTATGAACACCCTATGAATGTTTATAGAATTGTATTTGAATGTATTGAACGTTTCTCGGGGTCATTTTTGATTTCCGCTACGCCCCCGGGAAACGGATCCGGATCCGCCATTGTTTCCCAACAGCTTCCACTTTATTGGGATCAATTGAGACATCCTGAGATAAATGACATGACCTAGAAATACAACTCGGTCTAGCCAAAACACATACCTAGAAAACCTAACATACAGCTGAGAGTCTCGAAGAGTTTTAAGTAATAAACTCAAATGTTCCTTGTGCTCTCTGTTAATCCTCGAGTAGACCAAGATATCATCAATATACACAATCACAAATAGATCTATGAACTCTCGAAAAACCTTGCTCATCAAGTCCATGAAAATCTCAGGACCATTCCTCAGACCAAAAATCATGACAAGGAACTCATAATGTCCATACCTTGTCCGAAAAGCTGTCTTAGAAATATCAACCTCTTGGATCCTCAACTGACGATAACCGAAACGTTGGTCAATGTTAGAATACACCACTGCACCTTGAAACTGGTCAAACAGATCATCGATTTTGGTAGAGGGTACTTTTTGTTCACGGTAGCTTTATTCAATTGTCGAAAATCGATACACGTCATCATCGATCCATCCTTCTTCTTCACGAAAATAATCGGAGCTTCCCAGGGTGACTCCAGAAGATCACGCAACTGACCATTGAGTTTTCTCAACTCTGCTGGCGCCAATCGGCACGGGGTTCTTGAAATTGGGGTTGTCCCTGGCACCAACTCAATACTAAAGTCAATCTCCCTTCTCGGAGGGAAACCTAGAATCTCCTCAAGGAAAACATCACGGAACTCTCGGACGAAGGGGATATCACCAAGCTCCAAACAAGGTTCGGGTGATACATCCAAGGCATAGATCATGAAACTAGAGTTCTCTAACAAGAGCAACCCAAACATCTCCATGGCCTAGACTAGCGGGATCTTTGATCGAGAATCAATATCATAGAAATCCCAATTTTCACCAGATGGTGGTCTAAACCTAACCACGCCATGGAAACAATCGACTGAAGCTCTATAGTTAGCCAAAACATCCATGCCCAAAATACAGTTGAAATCTCTAATCTACAACCTAATCAAGTTCTCCATCAACAGATTCTCATCAAAATTGACACACAGTTCAATACGATCTCTCGAGAAGAAAAACTCACATCGACAGTAGTAGAGACAGACACAACATCACACAAAGTAGTGGTATTAACCCCACACTCACAAATAAACAGACCAGAAATAAACGAGTGTGATGCTCCAGTTTCAAATGAAACTCGTGTCAACGCATTTTCTTGAGCCTGCTGAGGTTCCGATAACTGATATTTAGAAGTCCCTCTGAACCACAAAATATTGGGCTGTTGAAAGGATCCTCTAGAATGCCGCAAGCATGACTGCTGCTCCTAGTCATGAGTAAACTGTCCCCGAGACGACCCTCTGGAATGACCCTGCTGTGATGGAGTGAAATGCTGAATCCCAAGATCAGGACACACCCTCGCGAAGTGTCCATGTTGTCCGAAAATATGGCAAGATCCCTGGACTTCAACACAATGCATCGTCATATGTTTACCTCTACATTGTCCACAAATCACAACCCTTGAGACTACCTCGAGAATACCTGGCATAGCCTGAATAATTAGAACTCGACTTCTTCTTAAACTGTTTTCCTTTGGGCTTAAATCTCTGGCGACTCGACTGTAGGGACACTTGAGGAGGTTGGAAATCATACATAGCCAGAGGCACGGGGTGAAAACCTTGAGTAGCCTACGTCTTAAGAAATGACTACATGTTTAGCAAGCGCTCCTTGATATTGATATCCCTGTTCATGGCATCGGTATAAGTAGTAGAGGAACCAGCCAGAACTAACGAAAAGAGATCCGGTATCAAACCCTCCAAAAATGTGTTCCTCTTCACCCTCTCCTGACTGGCGATATGGGGGACATGAGAGAGTAGGGAAGAAAACTGTCTAGCATACTCTGCCACTTTCAAGTTACCCTATATCAAGTTATTAAACTCACGCTCCTTGTCCTTGTAGTAAGACTCCGGAATATACTCTTGTCGAAAAGTGGTACAAAAACTCTCCCACGAGATTACTAAACACATCTATATTATAGCTCTAGAAGCACCCTTCCATCAATGCTGTGCATTCTACGTCAACTGAAATGTAAGCAAACTCAGTCTCCTGTCCTCACTGTAATGGACCCTATCGAAAAGACCCTCCATATGCCCCAACCAGCCCTCAGCAACTACACCACCCTCAGCACCTGAGAACGTCTGGGGGTTCATCATCTGAAACCTAGCTAGAACCAGCTACATCTCATCAACCCGTCTATCTAATAACTCTAATTCATCCTCAACTTGCCTAGCGCGCCTACGCACAGGAACGTTGCGCTGAACAACATCAACATCCAAGTTATGATCCCTCGATTCCTTTGAAATCTATTTCCCGACTCTACCTCTCCTCTTAGGCACCATCTACGAAACACCAAGGGAATAATAACAAAATCAGGTAAAGCACGTTGTCAAACACATGCAAGGAAACAATTTCTTTTCCTATACTCGAGTAAACTAGAATCAAATTGATTTTATCCCTATTTATGCTCTGATACAAAAATTTCAGGTCCGATGCTCATAATCAATGATTAAGCACACAATTATCAAGTAAAAATATTCTAATACTCAAAATATAGATACTAATCCATCACCTGGACTCATATACTGAAAATTCCTTTAAAGATATTTTGCAAACACATGCCGAGCTAGTCCTGCTCACAGTACATGTAATTAAACGGCATCAAATCTCCCAAAAAGTATATATAATCAAAGCATAAAGATAAAAATCAACAGAAAAACAAATATGCAGTACATCCCCTTGTAAATGACTCGATGAAAATATATATGCCTAACTGGGACACTCACCTAAGGGGCTCCACTAGCTGACGATCCACCTAGTGCAGCTACATCGCCTGGATAACACGCGATGATCACCAACACGACCAAAGTAGCCCCAAAGAGAAGGGATCAAAACCCAGTACGGAGAACAACATAAAACACCAAACGAAGTGCGTATGACATATGCAATGTGCTATGCAATGCATGTACGGTAACAAGAACATCGAGTACCAAAATTGAAGGCCAGACAAAACGGCCACATTAACTGTGGCAACATCATCGGGAGTTCAGGAGGTACCCGGATGGTCCCAATGGAAAATAGATGTGGCTCATCGTCAAGGGTGACGGGAGCTACCCGCTCGACTGCGACGACAAACAAAGGTGCACTACGACCACCCGCCACCACCTATCTAGGCCACAACAACTTGAGGGAGCGGGAGCTACCCGGTGTGTCCTCGATGCTGTGTCCTCGATGCTCTCACTCATGAATATGAAACACAAACGACTCCATGAGAGTACAATTCAAAATCAAAGCATCGAAATGCAACATATGGCTAGAGATCTCAGGGCTCAATATGAAATTCACATGCTCAATGCCATGATATCATATGCACAACAACATGTCACTTTAAATATAGGCAACAACAGAGATTCAAACACATAACACATTATCATAATCTACAAAAGCTGTAAATACTTTTTCCAATCCATACCTTGAACTATTTGACCAAATACCTCATTACAACGTCGGTGCAGAAATTGACTGCCAACACTGGACCCCAACTGTGAGACCTGATTGAAACCCAGGTTCTACAGCTGGTCGTGGGTTTAACCCAGCGTGGTGGTGCCCCAGGAGGTGGCTAGCGTGTCCCAGTTGCATATTGCATACTTATATATATGTATCAGTTAGCCAGGGAGATGCCCTGTGCTTTGTTGTTGTACCCGTATGGGAGTCTGATACATGTTTGGAATTATGTATGCTTTATTGTTGGTTGTTTTACGAATTGGGAAACTTATTTTAAGTATTGTTGTATTTTAAATTATATGTTTAAAACCGTCGGGCCTAAAAGCGAAAATTTTACCCACTTTTGATAGCTTCCGCATGTGTTTATCTGTTGTGAGCACGAGGCCTGACACCAACTGATGGCGGCCACCGACGATGATCCGACGGAGACGGCCAGCGACGGAACAGTGATGATAGTGACAACGGCTGTGGAGCTTTGGCGATCGGAAAACTTTTGAAAATTCTCCAAAATCAGGAATTTATCGAAAGTGAGCTAGGGATGTCCTACAACCCAAGAATCATCCAAAGCAGGCTTCAAGAACTCAAACATCGACAAAAACCAATCGGACGTCGTCGAAAAACTGGCCGAGAACAAAAAATCTCATAACTCTCAAATGGACACCAAAATAATAATTCTTGTCTCGTAATGAAGCGAAGGAAAAGGAATAAACAACGACCAAAATGGTTGAGGCTATCGTTCGGGATCTACAAAAAACTGTGCTCCTAAAATTACTTCGATCTCCCTCCTCCGGCCACCTTAGGTCACGAAACTAGTCTAGAAATGTCCGTCATGAAGAGAACTTTCCAACGGTACCAATAACGCTCCAAACGCAGTAGCCAATCTCCTGAAATATTGAAAATGCTCTAGATGGTAGAAAAGAGTGTGCGTGTCGCGTGGTGTTTAAGTGTGTATTACGGGATTTTATAGATTTTCGGCTCCCGAGAAGTAACTTTGGTCCAAGAGTCTAGTTTTTATGAAACCCAACTCTTCTATGATATTTTGACTATAATATATATTAAACGCCACCGCGTAACCGTACTCCGAAAATAAAAGATTTTAGCACAAGGTCGGGTAATTCGCAATAATCATTTATTCCACATAAATATTTTTTTCCACAATATATAAATATTTTAAATACTAATTCTAGTAAAAAATCGGGTATTAATATCGGGTCCTCACAAATTTAGTGATGGGATTGAAAATAAACAACGTAGAGTTTAGAGAGCGTTCAAAATTTTATGCATTAAAATGATTTTTTCAAATCAGTCGAGATATCAGCTGATTAAAACACTAAATACAGTCTTTTCTATTGAGCAATAAATAAATATTCAAAATGAGGTCAATTAAACATTGAACTATAATATGTAAAATGCATTGCTGAAATCAAATAAGAGGCAATATTTATTTCTAGAAGTTCGGAGAAAAGTTTCTACATCTTCCCTACTTCCGATCTGGAAGAATTTCCACTAGAATATGTTGAATAGAATACAGGATATCCATACCACTCAATCAGGCAGCACCTAAGCTGAACTCCTAGTTAACTTCTGATAACACCCCAGAAGCTGCTATTTACAAAAATCGTTTTAATGCACAGATGATAAACACAGTCTTATCTGTTTCAGCTCTAAGCTGAAATGATACTCAAAAAGGTTTGAATAGGCTTATAAAAATCAATACAGATGATAAAGACAGTCTATCTATTTCAAGTCTAAGCTGAAATGATACAGAAAATCTAAATAAAAAGATAATAAGAAACTGAAAATCTATTGTGATTGAAAACAAATTGGTTTTTGTATGTGTTATATAAAAGTTATTCCTGTGCTCTTCACTTATTTAAATCCTTCTCGTTTTGTACTCTTCAGATTCAAATGATGATGACATGGCCAATAGACTAAGCTGATGAATACGCGTCCATGTATTAATGTGCATTAAATCTTCGTACTATTTTTCGTACTGCTTCATTAAATGTTCGTCTTTTTTGCTCAAGAAACGGGCAATCCTCGTACAAAGCTAACTATGACACATTATGTTTGTATCCTGAGTTGTTCAATTGCTTTATCTGTTCTCTCAAGTCAAGGCCTTAAAATCTGTTACATTCTGGTTATACAAAGCTCTGAATAAGATCTGGTATGTTCTCGACTAAATCCCTGAACTGATCTATTTTGTTCCAAACTGATTTCTTGAGCTGATCTGATATACTGTTGACTCGTTTTACTTTGAGCTGCTCTGCACTCTTATTAGGAACCGTGTTCCCTTTACTCAATTAAGTGCTAATCTGATCTGTTTAAAATACACTGATAGGTCCGACCTGATCTATTCATCATATTTTTGAGCTGATTTGTTATCATTGTAATATTTTTCTTAACAATTAGCGTATTAAATAACTTATATCTAGTCTAAATATATATTTAATATCCATATGTGGTTTAGCTACAATTTCTTATAGCTTGACCTGACCAGATTGCTAATTTAAACCCAATTGAAATAATCTGTCAGTATGCATCGTTAATATTACGGAAAATTTGACGAAGTGAATGTAAATATAATTATCTTGTAACGAGAGTAAAATAATAATGTGAGCTTTAGGTAACAATTGATAGTGACGCTCAAAACTAGAAATGGAATGAAAGTCAGACATTTTATCTCATTCTGTGCTATTAAACCCAAAATTGTCTAATCAATCTCTCTTGCATTATAATTAGTGATGAATTTAATGTTTGTTAGAGAAGGCAATTGACATGAAACAAAAATTTGTTACAAGTTAGGAGTGAAACCCTAGCTATAATCTATTACAATATCATTTCACTCACTTAACCATATCCTAATCTATAATCATTTCGTTCACCTTTACATCATAAATTTATCTCGCGTTTCTCCCCTACATAAACCGCACCATCCAACCTCAAAATCACACCATCTCAAACCAAGAAAAACAAGTTTTAAAACAGAATGGCTGGAGGAGGGGATCTCACACTCCCTGCATCTAAACCCTCATTCGGAAATGACCAACGAATCGATGCAGCGACAAGACGTCCACGTGGTAGGCCTGCTGGGTCCAAGAACAAGCCGAAGACCCCAATAATCATCACTAGGGATAGTGCTAATGCGTTGAAGGCACACGCGATGGAGGTGACTTCGGGTTGTGACTTGAGTGAGAGTTTGATAAATTTTGCGCGTAAAAAACAAAGGGGTGTTTGTGTACTCAATGCTACCGGCTGTGTCACTAATGTCGCGTTGCGGCAGCCATCTTCTTCGGGATCCATTGTCACACTCCATGGCAGGTTTGCATTATGTCACCAACAACTTATGCAAATCTAAATTCGTAAAATTTGACAAGAATTATAAAATTAAGAATATATATACATTGTCTTTTTAAATTATTCTTACTTATCCAAGATAGTTTGAGTATTTGGAATCTAATTTAAAATTGAATGACATGAAATCATCAAAGAATGAAAAGATTATCAAAATTCGGTAATTCCTACTAGTGTATATTATAAGTTAATAATATTTCTTTAAAATGAATGTCATTAATGATATAGATTCATATTCAAGATTTTTTAAAAATAAAGCCATATACTAAATATATTAAAATAGTTCGAGCATGTGTGATCTATGTTCAATCTGTGAAGAACTAAATCACTTTCCAATGAAGGTTTGAGATCCTTTCTTTACTGGGTTCAATTCTGCCGCCACCGGCTCCGCCAGGGGTGACGGGTCTGACGGTCTATCTAGCCGGAGCTCAGGGTCAAGTCGTTGGAGGAAATGTGGTGGGGGCACTGATTGCTTCGGGCCCTGTGATGATCATGGCCGCGACTTTCATGAATGCAACTTTCGATCGTCTGCCTCTCGACGAAGATGACGAGGTTAACGTGGCAGTCGTGAATCAGCGCCATGTTTCCGAGGTCTACGGGATCCCGCAAAATCTGATCACAAACGTTAACTTGCCTGCCGAGGGTTATTCATGGCCATCGGGCCGGGCTTCAGCAAAGTCTAAGTAGGCTTGCTGGTTTATATTATATTAAAGGATTGATAAGAGAATTGATAAGAGGTATTTGTAATTTATACAGTTGACTCACTATGATACAAATAATTATTTATTTCAATTCTTCTTATTATTCTTTCCTTACATTGTGTTGTATCTTAATCGAATCTTATTGCAAAGAGAGGAAGATTTGCAATTGTTTTCTTTTTATAATTTTTTTGAGTGTGTGATTGTAATTTTATTGATGCTAGCACTCCTGCATATTCTTTGTATTTTAATAATTGTATTTATTATTAAATGCAATGGTAAAATCTAACAAAAATATTGATGTGGGCAGTTAAATATGTTAAAGTTCAATGTTTGTACAAGATAAAATTGTTTCTATATAGCAGAAACTCAAAAATTTAAAATATAATATCAAATACTTGCCTATCCTATCCCCTTAGTAATAAGAATAAAAAAAATGAAATAAAGGGTTGTTTAGGAAAACTAAAAGATTCTCCAATTAAATAATACAAATAGGCTATAGTTGTTATTAAATGAGGTTTCACCAAATAGTATGTAAGACTAAGGACACCATATTGTATAGATATTAAATTTGTGAACAAAAGGGTATTTAGAAAAGAAGATGAAAAATTGCATAGAAGATATGAGATAATGGCGAAAAGAAAGTGGGTACTGTTGGAGAAGATTAATTTAAAATGGATTGTTAATATTAAAGTAGTGCCATTATCTAATTCCTATCTACCAATAAACCACTCAACTAAACCGTCCCACTTCAATCCCATTTCCGAAGCCGAAGAAAAGAAATCGACAAGATGTTGAAGAATGATTCAAAATTAGTGGATTTTGTTGGCTATCATGAAACACATCTAATAATCACAATGTATTCTAAACGAGTTCCTAGTCGATTGGACCGTCCAAATCAAGGATAAGAGTTGCCCTAGTTCCAATGCTTTATAAGATTTTTATTGTAATAAAATTTGAAAAGTTCATTTTTCTCAAAACAAGTTCTCTCCTCATTTTTTTACCCAAATTTTAGAAATTGTGCAAGGGAAAGTAAAAGGATTTTGTTTAGTAGCATTTTTATCATTTGACAAGCAACTTTAACCAATTTGTGGCATTTTAAAACAATCCAACCACCCATATTTTCATCAGATTTTCGGTCTACGCCTCTCACACAACAACGACACTTTGTTTCTCTTTTCAAAAAAACAAAGAAAGAGAGAGAGCGGTGCCCTAGCTCAAGGCCGCCGCTGCCCCCTTTCATTTTCCTTCTCGTTTCCTACACTTCTTCTTCCTTCTCAAGGTTCAAGCTCTCGATTGCTATTCAAGATTTTTTTCTTGTGTTCCTTCACCTACTTGGAAGTCTTGTACACTTGGTAGTAAGTTTTCAAAGAAGGCAAGTACAAAAGTTCCTTGAATGCACCTTTCATTCATATTATTGTATGGGTGTTTAAAGCTTTCGATTTCAAAGATTGAGGCTAAGAATAATGTTCAGCTTGACGTGTTTTCTCTGTTATCATGACAAGGCTGCCTAGAATTCGAGTTGTGGGAAAGGCTTGATGGTTTGAGAAAGTCGGGAAGTTCTAGGGCCAAGGGTTTCTCGGTGTGAGTGAGGGTTGAGGTTAGGCTGGGCGATGGTTCAGTTTAGAGTGGGGACCAGGAACTGTTGATGACGAGGAAGAAGAATCAGAGGTCGGATGTGGCTCGAGTCTTCCCAGTCATGTTTCGATCTTTGCTTGGGTTGCTGGGTAGAGTGAGTTTGGGTGGCTATGGTCGAGTCATAAGGTCCTGTTAGAGTAGATGCCCAACTAGCCAACTTGTGGCATGTGGGTTTTATTGACTCTTGTACAAACGATCTTTATATATGATATTCGCATTTTCTTATATGGCATTCTTTACTTTCATTATGTGTGTAATGATTTACAATTGTGTTGAGTAAAGACCTAGAATACACTAAAGCGTATGTTAGATGTGATAGTGGGTATGACGGCTATCATGAAACACATCTAATAGTCTGTTGCAATTATTTAGTATTATGAGCAATGATTATAGTTTTCGCACATGTTAAGCGGTTTCGAAAATGTTTTCAAAGAATTTTGACAGAAAATCTTTCGATAGTGAGATGTCATCTTTTCAAAATGACTGGGTTGTACGTGTTGGCGCAGCGGCGGATCCGGATCCCGCTCCCGGGGCGCAGGGGAAGATTTCAAAATTTTTCACCGGGAACGGTCAATACATAACAAATACAGCAAATAAACATACATAGGATGTTTGATTTGGTACCTTGCTGGCGTCTAGGCGCCTGGCTCCGACCAATTTCACGAGGAAATCGGCACTTCAACGGTAGGCGGTCGTCGTTCTCCTAATCCGGTCCATGACTGAAATCACGATCCCTTCGTCAGTCTGCACTAGAAAACGTGACGAATGTTTCACGAATGGAATCTCCTCGTCGAGACAGTCGGAACAAGTCCGACGGCGGCGACAGGTGGCGGTGCGTGACGACGATCGGCGACGCAAGGGGGGCGGCGGCCGAGAGGAGTAGAGAGGGAGGGAGGCGGCTTGCTCTAGGGTTTTTTGTAGTTATGTTGTGTTTGTAATGCAACCCTAGAGCCCTTATTTATAGACTTCGTATAGGCTTGAACCGGTTTAATGGGCTTGGGTCGGGCCTAGGCCCAGGGTGAACATTCGTTTCAAGTCCATCACCGTGGCTCCATCATAATCCCGATCGACGATCAGATCGGATCGATCTACACAGTTTACAAAACTGAGTATTATGATGCGAAAACAATTTTTCGGACCACCTAGTCCAAAATAACAGTTTGGCCCCTGCAAGTTTCAAGGATAGTCAAACTAGCCCAAACTTCAGGGAAATTGCATTTTGACCCCTGTTTAATTTTAGGAAGTCGCACTTCCATCCTTCCTCCTCCTATGCTCAACAAATTGAGCTTAATTTCCGTACGGGAATCGAGAAACCAGTACTTGTGTGACCCTCAATGGTTTAGGGATATTGCTAGCTGTGGGCCCACAACATGTGTGACTCCGAAACCATATTTTCGGACTAGCTCATCGGATCATGGTAAAGCGTATAGCAACATCGCCCCATGATCCCCTAGGTATCACTGATAGTGCCTGCAAAAACCAGTCATGCAGCAAGGCGAGCGATGAATCCTCGACAACAAAGAATCAACTCCTACATGCATCGGGATCTCACCCAATCCCTCCACCTGATGATCATCACGAATCGGTAAACAGGTCAAATTGAGATGCCTATCATGTAGAGTCTCAATGATATTTCGATTAATAAGGAATAATCTATACAACCAAGACCTCGAACTTAATCCACTAGACAAATGGTAACCACTTGGAAAGTCCGAACGAGGGTAGTTCGATAGATCATCAGGTCACTATCCATCTGCATGCTCAGAACATCACAATGTTCCCTACCAATGAAACGTGGTACTTCACATCGCAGATGCTAGTCTCAAGCTCGGGCGGCCTTATCCTCATTTTGACGGTCCAATCGACTAGGAACGAGTTTGATATACAGTGACTATTAGATGTGTTTCATGATAGCATCATATCCAAGATCACATCTAACATACACTATGGTGCATTCTAGGTCTTTATCCAACCCAATTGTTAACATTATAAAATAATGAAGATAAAGAATGCCATAAAAAAATACGAATTTCATAAATAAAGATCGTTTAAAAAGAGTCAACAAGAACCCACACGCCACAAGTTGGCTAGTTGGGCACCTACTCTAAAAAACTCCCACTTGCCCTAAAGCCAACTACTCATCAGACGCAGTCTCATTGTTTCGCGATGTTTTTCAAACAACGGTCCTGGAAAGGGCTTCGTAAGTGGATCGGCAACGTTGTCTGCAGAGGCGACTCTCTCGACTGCTATGTCACCTCTAGCCACAATATCCCGGATTATGTGGTATTTCCTCTGTATATGTTTGGGTCTTTGGTGAGACCTAGCTCCTTTGCTTGTACAAAGGCACCCGTGTTGTCACAGTATACCGGGACTGGACCAAGCCTTCAGGGATTACGTCCAACTCTTGGACGAAATTCCTCATCCAAACCGCCTCTTTAGCAACAGCTGATGCTGCGATGTACTCAGCCTCAGTGGTTGAATCCGCGATGGTGTCTTGCTTGGAACTCTTCCAAGAGACAGCACGACCATTGAGCATGAATACAAATCCAGAGGTTGACTTCGAATCATCCACATCACATTGGAAGCTAGAATCAGTGTAGCCTTCCAATTTCAGTTCACCACCCCCATAGACCATGAACATATTCTTAGTCCTTCATAAGTATTTAAGAATATCTTTCACGGCCTTCCAATGCATCTGGCCGGGGTTGGCTTGGTAACGGCTCGTGAAACTCAGAGCATATGCGACATCTAGTCTAGTTGAGATCATGACATTCATAATGCTACCTATTGCCGAGGCATATGGCACACGTGTCATACTCTCTATCTCCTCATCAGTATTTGGACACATAGACTTAGATAGAGTGACCCCGTGGCACATAGGTAAGTGTCCTCTCTTGGACTCTTCCATAGAGAACCGTATAAGTATGGTATCGATGTAGGTAGCTTGGGTGAGTCCGAGCATCCTCTTTGATCTATCTCTATAGATCTGTATTCGTAGAATATATGATGATTCACCCATGTCCTTCATCGAGAATCTACTAGACAACCACACTTTAGTTGATTGCAACATTCCTACATCATTCCCAATGAGTAGAATGTCATCAAATAAAGTACAAGGAATGTCACAGCATTTTTAACTCCCTTCTTATACACACATGGCTCCTCAAGATTCTTGATGAAACCAAATTCTTTAATTGTTTCATCAAATCTCAGGTTCCAACTTCTCGATGGTTGTTTGAGACCGTAGATCGATCTTTGAAGTTTGCATACTTTATGCTCACTTCCTACAGATGTGAAACACTCAGGCTGCATCATATAGATCTCATCCTTAATCTTTCCATTAAGGAACGCAGTTTTCACATCCATTTGCCATATCTCATAGTCGTACCATGCGACTATGGCTAGTAGGATTCTAATTGACTTGAACATAGCGACTGGTGAGAAGGTTTCATCATAGTCAACACCTTGTATTTGAGTGTAACCTTTCGCGACCAGTCGTGCCTTGTAGGTCAGTACCTTACCATCAGGCCCAAGTTTTCTCTTGTATATCCATTTACA
>KQ989598.1:6518-34667 GCA_001598015.1 Dorcoceras hygrometricum | reverse complement strand
AAGTTCTCGTACGTCAAGCTGCTGACGTTGCGCCGCTTGATCTGGTTGGCCATGTGGGCTGTAAAAGTACCAGATCAGATCTTAACGGGTAATACTATCTCTGCTGGGGATAGGGCCGGCGGTAGGGGAAGGGTAAGACTGATCTCGAATTGAGAACTCTGCTGGGGATAGGGACGGCGGTAGGGGAAGGGTAAGACTGATCTCTAAGGGAATTGAGACAGCACCAGCAGTTAGACATGCACCTCACCTGACTCATTGGCCTAACAGCCCAACCCTAACGCACATAATAGGTGCACTCTACACTGCCACATTATAAGAAAATAAAGTTGAACCTTGGCTAACAGCTATAGCTTTTGGCCTAGTGGTAAGCGCTTGATCCTAACACAATTCAAACAACGAGCGACAAAACCAGCAACATCGCTCTTCAGGCCAGCCCACCAAAAGTGCGGCTTTAACGCATGGTACATCTTCCGTGCACCAGGATGAACACTATGTCTGCTGCAATGCGCTTCCCGAAGGATCTCCTTCTTCAAATCAATCAAATTGGGCACAACCAACCTGCCCCGGAAACGCAAACAACCGTTGGAAGCGATAGAATAATCTTCAAGTTCGCCAGCCCTGACCTTTAACTTCAACTCGTGGATGGACGGATAAGTCCTCTGAGCTGCTCGAATACTCGAAACAATCTGTGGCTCCACTTGGAACAATGAAACAATAACGCAATCCTCAGTCGGGTAGAATCTCCAACCCGTAGTGTTAAGATGCTCTTGATCCTTAGAGATGTACAACGACGCAAGCATATCACTAGCCTTCCTGCTCAAAGCATCGGCCACTACGTTCGACTTCCCATGTTGGTACTTAATCTCGCAATCAAAGTCCTTTAGCAGCTCCATCCACCGACGTTGTCTCATGTTCAAATCGGGCTGCGAAAACCGATACTGCAAATGTGGTCGGAGTACACCACCAACTGTTCGCCATACAGGTAGTGACGCCAGATCTTCAACGCAAAGACCACCGCTGCTAACTCCAAATCGTGGTGTCAGGCCTCGTGCTCATAACCGAGTAAAAACCCAAACACATGCGGAAGCTTATCAAAAAGTGGGTAAAATTTTCGCTTTTAGGCCCGACGGTTTAAAACATATAATTTAAAATAGAACGATACTCAAAATAAGTTCCCAGTTTACAAAACCAATAAAAGCAAGTATAGCATCAGTACAAATAAACGTATCAGACTCCACATCAAAATACAACAACGAAGCACAGGGCATCTCCCCGGCTACTAGACTGATACATACATATATGCTATGCGGTACTGGGACACTCAACCACCTCCTGGGGCACCGCCAGCTGGGTTACCTCCTCGACCAACTGTATGACCTGGACAACACAACATGCAACAAACAAACCAAGCCCCAGAGGGACATGGGGTCAAACCCCAGTACGGAGAGCAAATAAACAGCAAAGATACAGCATAAATAAAATGCAGATGCTATGCATGAGACACCAGATAACAACAGGAGGCTTCGACCAACAAGGGAGCCAAGGAACTCAAGACATAGCTCAATCAAATCTGCAACGGATAGGTGGCCACTGTGAGTGTAGGACATGTGGGAGTTACCCACTCACCCCTACTCGCTCACCAATACCAGGTGCATCTATCACTCCACCTGCCGTTGCCCAAATCATGAGATGTGGGAGCTACCCACTCCGCTCATAGTGGCTAACAGATCCCAGCAGGGAGATGAGGTATACGGGAGTTACCCGCTCGTCCTCTAACCTGGTAAGAAACAACATCAAATACAACAAGGCACAACTGCCGAAGTAAAAGATACGGTACAACTGAGATATGAAATGCAAGAGATGCAAATGCGTATATGCATATAACAACAGGCAGTAACCACTGGCAGCCATACACGTAAACAACAAACAGTCATCACTGCATTTACTCATGCCAACCTCACGCTGTAACAAGCTCGAATCCGTACCTTACGAGCAACAATTACCAACAATTCAGATTCCTCAAAGGTGAGAGCAAGACACGTCCTGCACAAAATCTGCCAAACACACGATGCACAGATTTCAGGAAAAGCCTAAAAATCTCACGGCCATCTCACAAAACTCACGGACATAATCTCATACCTATAACCAACGCTCAATACCACCCATACAACTTAACAGAGGACTAAAATAAAGGCTAGGAACAAGATAACAACCACTAAAACTAGCGGCTACCTGAACACCGAAAATCACACACGGAAACAGCAACTTTGTGCTCGAGTTCCAGCCAATGACAGCCTCCTAAATGTGTATGAGATGAAAGAGCTTTCCAAGAGGAGTCCAACGCTACCTCGAACGTGAAAAACGGTGGCCGGAATCGATGGGAATCTACCGGAGAAGCTCACGGTAAACAGTGCCAAGGGTTTGAAGAACAGAGAACGAAGTCGAGAGAAATATTTGCTAAGTATGGATTCTGTTTTCTCAATAATTGAAGGCCAAAGCTTCCAATATATACACGCTAGAAGTCTGGATAAAATGCCCACCGATAGAAACAGCTTTCAAGACTTCTAAATGCACAACAGATTCCACAAAAACCAACGCATGCGCTAAAACACGGTGAAATCTGAACACAAACAACGCGGGAACCAAAACGACGTCGCGCAGGTGAAATCTGAATGCTAGTGCTAAAATCTGGACACTAAAAGCTGGTCGCCCAAACAAGCACTGAAATCTGGTCACCAGTACGCTATACTCACAAAACAGATCTCACGCAAACAGATCTCATGCAAAACACTATACCAGATCTCTCCCACAAGCGCTAAACAAAACGATGCCGTGCTTACTTATCCAAACGACAGCGTTTCAAGCCTTAACAAAAACACGCTAGAACCAGATCTCACACCTTAGCGCAAAACAGATCTCACAAACAGACCTCACCAAACCACGGGCCATTCAGATCTCTCACACTAGCTCAAAACGGCGTCGCACCACTTAAACTAAACGGCGTCGCGTTGCACTAACCATAAAACACGCGGGACAGATCTCTCCTCACACAAGCAGACCTCACGCAAGCGCTAAACCAGATCTCACAAACTTCGAACAGATCTCTCAAACCAGCAACGGTTACGTCATCCCCACAACATTAACACGCGATGCTTACGTCATCAAATCTGCTACCAGATTTCACCAAATTTCGAAAATATCAAAATTTCCAGAATTGTTCCAAATGTGATTCCCGACCCGAAAATGCAACCCAAACATTCAAAATGAAATCTGAATCACCAGAAATCACTAAAACCAGATTAATTCAACAATTAATCCTTAATACAATTTCCAGATCTCACATTTCTCCCCCACTAAAAAGGATTTCGTCCTCGAAATCAACAACAATTCAAATACCAAAACACAGCAGCAAGATACAAAACAGGAACTCGCTCAATACAGGCCAAGAGTTCAAGATAACTGAGCAAACAATTTACAACAACTAGGGAAGAATTACAACCAAAAGCTACAGTCTACTGGAAATTAGCTCAACAGCTACTCAAAAAGATGCGGCCACTCTCGTTGCATCTTTTCTTCCAGCTCCCAAGTAGCTTCTTCCCTTCCATGTTTGCTCCACTGCACCATTACCAACGGAATAGTCTTATTCCTCAACTGTTTCTCTTTTCTGCCAAGGATCTGCAAAGGATATTCTTGATAACTCAACGAATGATCTAGCTCCACCTCATCAGTTCCAAGCACGTGAGACGGATCTGGATCGTATTTCCTCAACATCGACACATGAAACACATCGTGAAGAGAAGACAACTCTGACGGCAACAACAACCGATACGCTAAAGGGCCAATCCTCTCAACAATCTCATACGGACCAACATAACGAGGGGCTAATTTTCCCTTACGTCCAAAGCTCATAACATTGTGAAACGGAGAAACCTTGATAAATACACGATCACCAACCTGAAACTCAAGAGGTCGACGCCTCTTGTTCGCATAACTGGCTTGGCGATCTTGGGCAGCTTTCATCTTTTGTCGAATAAGATCCACATGATCTTTCATTTGCTGCACAAAGTCAGGGACAGATAGCTGCTTCTCCCCCACTTCTTCCCAACATACCGACGATCTGCACTTTCTGCCATACAAAGCCTCGAAAGATGCCATGCCAATCGTCACTTGGTAGCTGTTATTGTACGAAAACTCAACTAAAGACAACGCATCTTGCCAGCTACCTCTGAAATCCAACACAACAGCACGCAACATATCCTCCAACGTCTGGATAGTTCGCTCAGATTGGCCATCTGTCTGGGGGTGATATGCGGTACTCATTGCCAATCTGGTTCCTAAAGCTGTTTGTAAACTCTTCCAAAACCTGGAAGTAAACCTCGGATCCCGGTCGGACACGATTGAAACAGGCACACCGTGCAATCTAACAACAAAATCAACGTACACCTTCACCATCTTGTTCAACGAGAAGGTCATACCATAGGGAATGAAGTGTGCAGACTTCGACAGACGGTCTATAACCACCCAAATAGTGTCGCATCCTCGGCTGGAACGAGGCAGATGCGTCACAAAATCCATCGCAATGTGCTCCCAATTCCATTGGGGCACTTCCAAACTCTACAACAGACCACCAGGTCTCATCCTTTCGGCCTTAACCATCTTGCAGTTCAAACAACGAGCGACAAAACCAGCAACGTCACTCTTCAGGCTAGCCCACCAAAAGTGCGGCTTCAAAGCATGGTACATCTTCTGTGCACCAGGATGAACACTATGTCTGCTGCAATGCCCCTCACAAAGGATCTCCTCCTTCAAATCAATCAAATTGGGCACAACCGACCTGCCCCGGAAGCGCAAACAACCATCGGATGAGACAGAATAATCCTCAAGTTCGTCAGCCCTGACCTTCAACTTCAACTCGTGGATAGATGGATCGGTCCTCTGAGCTGCTCGAATGCTGGAAACAATCTGCGGTTCCACTTGGAACGATGAAACCATCACACAATCCTCAGCCGGGTAAAATCTCCAACCCGTAGTGTTAAGATGCTCTTGATCCTTAGAGATGTACAACGAGGCAAGCATCTCACTATCCTTCCTGCTTAAAGCATCGGCCACTACGTTCGATTTTCCGGGCTGGTACTTGATCTCACAGTCAAAATCTTTAAGCAGCTCCATCCACCGACGTTGTCTCATGTTCAAGTCAGGCTGCGAAAACAGATACTGCAAACTCTTGTGGTCGGAGTACACCACAAACTATTCGCCATACAGGTAGTAACGCCAGATCTTTAACGCAAAGACCACCGCTGCTAACTCCAAATCATGGACGGGGTAACGAGTCTCATGCGGTTTCAACTGCCGCGAGGCATACGTAATGACTCTACCATTCTGCATCAACACACAACCCAATCCATTGAGCGAAGCGTCAGAACAAACAACGAAACCACCTGAACCGGACGGTAGAGCCAACACAGGCGCAGTAGTCAACTTTTCCTTGAGCAGTTGAAACGCATTCTCACACTGCTCAGTCCAAACAAACCGCCTATCCTTAAGGGTCAATTGGGTCATCGGCTTCGCTATACTAGAGAATCCCAATGAAGCGACGATAATAGCCAGCCAGACCTAAGAAACTGCGAATCTCAGTCACATTTCTCGGTCGCTCCAAGTTCAAAACAACATCCACTTTACTGGGATCCATAGAAATGCCATCCGCTGAAATGACATGGCCCAGAAATACCACGCGATCTAACCAAAACTCGCACTTGGAAAATTTCGTATACAACTGCTGTTCTCTCAACCTCTGAAGAACCATTTCCAAATGCTCCTTGTGCTCCCTCGGAGTCTTCGAGTAAACCAAGATGTCGTCAATAAAAACAATTACAAACTGGTCTATGAACTCTCTAAAAACCCGGTTCATCAGATCCATAAAGACTGCAGGCGCGTTGGTCAACCCAAACGGCATCACCAAAAACTCAAAATGTCCGTACCTCGTACGAAACCCAGTATTCGCGACATCTTGTTCCCTCACTCTGAGTTGATGGTATCCGGAACGAAGATCAATCTTCGAGTAAACAGTGGACCCTTGCAACTGGTCAAACAGATCATCGATCCTCGGTAACGGGTACTTATTCTTAACAGTGGCTTTATCCAACTGGCGAAAATCAATGCACATCCGCATTGAGCCATCCTTCTTCTTCACAAACAATATGGGCGCTCCCCACGGTGACATACTGGGTCGGATAAAACCTTTCTCCAGCAAATCATCTAACTGTACCTTGAGTTCTCTCAACTTCGCATGCGCCAGACGATACGGGGCACGCGAAATCGGAGCTGTGCCAGGCATCAGCTCTATGCTGAAGTCTATCTCCTGCCTCAGAGGAAAACCAGGAATCTCCTCCGGAAACACATCTGGGAAATGTCGCACCTCGGGAACATCACTCATCTGAACACTGGAAGAAGAAGACGCATCCAAAGCATAAATCATAAAGCCATCATTTCCCAAAGACAACAAGCTAAACATCTCCATCGCGGAAACCAACGGGATCTTCGATCGCGAATCCTGGCCGTAGAAGTCCCACTTCTCGCCAGACAAAGGCCTAAAGCGCACAATCCCATGGAAGCAGTCCACGGAGGCACTATAGTTGGACAGCACATCCATTCCAACTATGCAAACAAAATCCCAAAGCATCAAACGGATCAAGTTCGCTAACAGGACATGCTCACCAAACCGCAACACACCATCCAACAAAACCTCCTGGGATAACAAGCTCACACCACCAGGGGTAGAAACAGAAACAGCATCGTGCAAAGGAATGGTACACAGACCATGCTCAACAACAAACGAATCAGAAATAAACGAATGCGATGCACCGATGTCAAACAACACACGAGCAGGAAAGTCAAAGATAAGACATGTACCTCCAATCACTCGGCTCGGTGTCTCCTCGGACTGCTTCCTCGTGATATCGTTAACCTAGACATGCTGGGGTCCTGGGAAGAAAGGCTGAGATGACTGCCCAAAGCGCGAAGGGCCAGGCTGCTGAAACGGTCTAAACGGAGTCTCACCCATACGGGGCTGCTGAAACTGTGGAAACTGCTGAGAACGGCCCCTAGACTGACCTCCACGACCCTGAGGCTGGGCCGCGGTCTGCTGTGATCCAGCTGACGGACACACTCTCGCAAAATGCCCGTACTGACCACAAAGGTTACAGGAGCCCTGCACACCTACACACTGCGTGGAAGGATGCTTTCCACCGCAAAAGCCACAAAACTCAGTCCGAGATCCACTGCTACTCGAACTGCCTGAACCGAAAGACCCTAAACCAGACTTTTTCTTGAATTGCTGACCGCAGGGTCGAAACCTCTGGCGGCCGGACTGCTGAGCCACCTGCTGCTGTTGCTGGGGATAATGAGCGGACTGAGAACTCTGAGACGACTGAGCTCCCTGACCAACAGGTCTACCACCCTGCACGGCCTGCGCTAGCTGCGCTCTACGCGTACGACGGCTCCTCATGCCCTCCTCAATGTTGATAGCACTATCAACGGCCTCAGCATACGACTTGGGCTTGCTCGTCAAGACACTCTGGTACAACTCTTCATTCAAGCCCTCCATGAATCTGGTACTCTTGGCCCTCTCCCGGCCAGCAACATGCGGAACATAAACCAACAACGCAGAAAACTTGCGAGCATACTCGCGCACAGTCATCGAGCCCTGCTCCAAAAACTCAAACTCCCGCTCACGGGCAGCCACATACGAATCGGGGTTATACTCCTGCCTGAAGGTCTCACAGAAAGTGTCCCAAGTGATACCAACTCCGGTCTCCACTAAGGTACTAGACGCGCCTTGCCACCAGCGCTCTGCGGCCTTCCTCAGTAACAAGGTCACTAACCTCAATCGGAGTCCATCGTCATACTGAGCCCGATCAAAAAGATGAATGACGTTATGGAGCCACGAATCAGCATCCTCACTCGACTCGTCTCCATTAAAAACAGGAGGGTTCATCCTCTGAAACTGAGCTATAACAACATCCATCCTCTCCACTGGAGGCGGCGGAGCCTCAGCTTCCCCTTCTTCGCTACTCTCATGAGTACGACTAGGAGCACTATACTGATCCTCGTTCTGACCTCCTGACTCCTGGAACTATCCCCTACCTCTACCACGACGTCTAGGCGGCATCTAAAATACACTCAATAGGATAAGGAAAAGCAGAACAGATACAGCATAGAAAGCATATAACACAAGTATGCAGCACGTAGTCACATAAGTCAAGCACATGCAACACACAACACTGTGCCTAGACTCAAGTGTGATCAAAGAAATTGAGCTTATCCCAGCTTAAACTCTGATACCAAAAATGTCAGGCCTCGTGCTCATAACCGAGTAAAAACCCAAACACATGCGGAAGCTTATCAAAAAGTGGGTAAAATTTTCGCTTTTAGGCCCGACGATTTAAAACATATAATTTAAAATAGAACGATACTCAAAATAAGTTCCCAGTTTACAAAACCAACAAAAGCAAGTATAGCATCAGTACAAATAAACGTATCAGACTCCACATAAAAATACAACAACAAAGCACAGGGCATCTCCTCGGCTACTAGACTGATACATACATATATGCTATACGCTACTGGGACACTCAACCACCTCCTGGGGCACCGTCAGCTGGGTTACCTCCTCGACCAGCTGTATGACCTGGACAACACAACAGGCAACAAACAAACCAATCCCCAGAGGGACAGGGGGTCAAACCCCAGTACGGAGAGCAAATAAACAGCAAAGATATAGCATAAATAAAATGTAGATACTATGCATGAGACACCGGATAACAACAGGAGGCTTCGACCAACAAGGGAGCCAAGGAACTCAAGACATAGCTCAATCAAATCTGCAACGGATAGGTGGCCACTGTGAGTGTAGGACATGGTAAGAAACAAAACAAGAACAACGGTACGATGGTAATAAAGCTGGAATGAGATGCAAATGCATGTATGCACATGCTGGAATAATCAAGCATATCAACATATGCGAAAGCAATAGCAACATCAGCTAGTACATAACACATAACACACGGCCATCTCATAAGTCGGCAGCCTCAACAGGCAAATAAACACACTAGCCAGCAAAGCCATCTCACAATTCATTCAAGCCGTCACCTTGCTGCAATTATAAGCTCAATCCGTACCTTAATTCCTTCAAAGAACGTAGCAAGTCACGGCCTGCACAAATCTGCCAAAATACACGGTACACATATTTCAGAGAAATGCTACAAATCTCACGGCATCTCACAAAACTCACGGCCAGAATCTCATACCTAAAACCAACGCTCAAAACCACCCAAACAACTTAACAGAGGACTAAAATAAAGGCTAGGAACAAGATAACAACCACTAAAACTAGCGGCTACCTGAACACCGAAAAGCACACACGGAAACAGAAACTTTGTGCTCGAGTTCCAGCCAACGACAGCCTCCTAAATGTGTATGAGATGAAAGAGCTTTCCAAGAGGAGTCCAACGCTACCTCGAACATGAAAAACGGTGGCCGAAATCGACGGGAATCTACCGGAGAAGCTCACGATAAACAGTGCCAAGGGTTTGAAGAACAGAGAACGAAGTCGAGAGAAATATTTGCTAAGTATGGATTCTGTTTTCTCAATAATTGAAGGCCAAAGCTTCCAATATATACACGCGAGAAGTCTGGATAAAATGCCCACCGACAGAAACAGCTTTCAAGACTTCTAAATGCACAACAGATTCCACAAAAACCAACGCATGCGCTAAAACACGGTGAAATCTGAACACAAACAATGCGGGAACCAAAACGACGTCGCGCAGGTGAAATCTGAATGCTAGCGCTAAAAGCTGGACACTAAAAGCTGGTCGCCCAATCAAGCGCTGAAATCTAGTCACCAGTACGCTATACTCACAAAACAGATCTCACGCAAACAGATCTCACGCGAATAGATCTCATGCAAAACACTATACCAGATCTCTCCCACAAGCGCTAAACAAAATGACGCCGTGCATACTTATCCAAACGACAGCGTTTCAAGCTTAACAAAAACATGCTAGAACCAGATCTCACACCTTAGCGCAAAACAGATCTCACAAACAGACCTCACCAAACCACGGGCCATTCAGATCTCTCACGCTAGCTCAAAACGGCGTCGCACCACTTAAACTAAACGGCGTCGCGTTGCACTAACCATAAAACACGCGGGACAGGTCTCTCCTCACACAAGCAGACCTCACGCAAGCGCTAAACCAGATCTCACAAACTTCGAACAGATCTCTCAAACCAACAACGCTCACGTCATCCCCACAACATTAACACGCGATGCTTACGTCATCAAATCTGCTACCAGATTTCACCAAAATTTCGAAAATATCAAAATTTCCAGAATTGTTCCAAATGTGATTCCCGACCCGAAAATGCAACCCAAACATTCAAATGAAATCTGAATCACCAGAAATCACTAAAACCCGATTAATTCAACAATTAATCCTTAATACAATTTCCAGGTCTCACACGTGGACTGGGTAACGAGTCTCGTGCGGTTTCAACTACCGCGAGGCATACGCAATGACTCGATCATTCTGCATCAAAACACAACCCAATCCATTAAACGAAGCGGCAGAGCAAACAACGAATCCACATGTTCCAGACGGCAGAGCTAACACAGGCGCAGTAGTCAATTTCTCCTTAAGCAGTTGAAAAGCATTCTCACACTGCTCCGTCCAAACAAAACGCTTGTCCTTCTGAGTTAATTGAGTCATCGGCTTTGCTATACTTGAGAATCCCTCAATGAAGCGACAATAATAGCCAGCCAGACCCAAGAAACTATGAATCTCGGAAACATTCCTGGGACGCTCCCAGTTCAGAACGGTATCAACCTTGCTAGGATCTACAGAAATCCCCTCGACTGAAATCACATGTCCCAAGAATACGACGCGATCCAACCAGAAGTCGCACTTGGAAAACTTTTCATACAACTGCTGGTCTCTCAGCGTCTGAAGGACAATCCGCAAATGCTCCTTGTGCTCCAAAGGAGTCTTCGAATAGACTAAGATGTCGTCGATGAACACGATCACAAACTGATCAATAAACTCACGGAAAACTCTGTTCATCAAATCCATAAAGACTGCAGGGGCATTCGTCAATCCGAACGGCATAACCAAAAACTCAAAATGCCCGTACCTCGTATGAAAAGCAGTCTTCGCGACATCTTGATCTCTCACCCTCAACTAGTGATACCCTGAACGAAGATCAATCTTCGAGTACACCGCAGAACCTTGCAACTGATCAAACAGATCATCGATTCTCTGCAACGGGTACTTGTTCTTAACAGTGGCTTTGTTCAACTGGCTAAAATCAATGCACATCCGCATTGAGCCAAACTTCTTCTTCACAAACAGTATGGGCGCTCCCCACGGTGACATACTAGGTCGGATAAAACCTTTCTCCAGCAAATCATCTAACTGCACCTTGAGCTCTCTCAACTCCACAGGCGCCAGACGATACGGGGCACGAGAAATTGGAGCTGTTCCAGGCACCAGCTCAATGCTGAAGTCAATCTCCCGCCTCAGAGGAAAACCAGGAATCTCCTCCGGGAACACATCCAGGAAATGTTGCACCACGGGAACGTCACTAAGCTGCACACGGGAAGAAAAAATGCATCCAAAGATTAGATCATAAAGCCAGCATTCCCCAAGGACAACAAGCTGAACATCTCCATCGCTGAGACTAAGGGAATCTTCGATCTAGAGTCCTGGTCGTAGAAGTCCCACTTCTCGCCAGACAAAGGCCTAAAGCGCACAATTCCATGAAAACAATCCACAGAGGCCCTATAGTTGGACATCACATCCATCCCAACTATGCAATCGAAATCCCAAAACATCAAACGGATCAAGTTCGCTAACAGGACATGCTCACCAAACCGCAACACACCATCCAACAAAACCTCCTGGGAGAACAAGCTCACATCGCCAGGGGTAGACACGGAAACAGCATCGTGTAACGAAATGGTACACAGACCATGCTCAACAACAAACGAATCAGAAATAAACAAATGCGATGCACCGGTGTCAAACAACACACGCGCAGGAAAATAAAAAACAAGGCAAGTACCTGCAATCACCCGACTCGGTGTCTCCTCGGCCTGCTCCCTAGTGATGGCGTTAACCTGAGCATGCTGGGGTCCTGAGAAGAAAGGCTGAGACGACTGTCCGAACCGCGATGGACCAGGCTGCTGAAATGGCCTAAACTGAGTCTCACCCAATCGGGGCTGCGGAAACTGAGGGGAACGACCCCTAGGCTGACCTCCATGACCCTCAGGCTGGGCCGCGGTCTGCTGTGATCCAGCTGACGGACACACTCTAGAAAAATCTTGAACTGCTGACCGTGGGGTCTAACCTCTGACGGCCAGACTGTTGAGCCACCTGCTGCTGCTGCTGCTGGGGCTGATAGGCTGACTGGGAGGACTGTGAAGACTGCGCTCCCTGAATAGCAGGACGACCACCCTACGGTGCCTGCTGCCGACGAGCACGACGGCTACGCAAACCTTCCTCAATGTCGATGGCACTATCCACCGCCTCAGCATAGGTCTTGGGCTTACTGGTCAACACCATCTGATACAACTCTTCGTTCAAGCCCTCAAGAAATCTAGTCCGCTTGGCCCTCTCACGGCCAGAAACATGAGGAACATACGCCAACAGAGAAGAAAACTTCCTAGCATACTCCCGAACAGTCATGGAACCCTGCTCCAGATGGTCGAACTCCCGCTCCTGGGCGTTCACATAAGACTCGAGCACATACTCCTGCTGGAAGGTCACGCAAAAACTATCCCAAGAGATCCCAACACCGGTCTCCAACAAGGTACTCGAAGCGCCTCGCCACCAGCGCTCTGCAGCCTTCCTAAGCAAAAGGGTCGCTAAACTCAGCCGAAGATCATCATCATACTGCACCCGATCAAAAAGACCAATAATGTTCCGGATCCACGAGTCCGCATCCTCACTGGACTCATCACCATTAAAGATTGGAGGGTTCATCCGCTGAAACCGTGCTATAACAACATCCATCCGCTCCATCGGGGGAGGCAAGTCACCAACTTCCTCCTCCTCATCATGCCTACTACTAGAACGACTAGGAGCGCTACGCCGATCCTCATTCTGTCCTACCGATTCCTCAAACTGCCCCCTACCTCTACCACGATGTCTAGGCGGAATCTATGAAATCACTCAACAAGATCAAGCAAAACAGAACAGGTACAGCATATAACAAAGAAATATGCAGCACGTAATCACATAGCCAAGCACATGCAACACACAACATTGTGCCTAGACTCAAGTGTGATCAAAGAAATTGAGCTTATCCCAGCTTAAGCTCTGATACCAAAAATGTCAGGCCTCGTGCTCGCATCAGAGTAAAAACACACAAACACAAGCGGAAGCTATTAAAAAGCGGGTAAAATTTTCTCTTTTGGCCTGACAGTTTAAAACATTATAATTTAAAATATAGTGATACTCAAAATATATCCCAGTTTATAAAAACAACTCACAGTATAGCATAACAACAGCAACACAACATGTATCAGACTCCAACAACAAGGTACAACAACAAAGCACAGGGCATCCCCTGGCTAATAGTACTGATACATATAAATATGCTATACGCAACTGGGACACGCTAACCACCTCCTGGGGCACCACCAGCTGGATTAAAACCACGACCAGCTGTAAAACCTGGGTTCCCTGAAAACAACACAAACAGGGAAACAAACCAAGCCCCAGAGGGACATGGGGTCAAACCCCAGTACGGAGAGCAAATGAAAGAGCTAAAGGAATTCATAGGATAAGAATGGAGCCAAGGAACTCAGACATAGCTCCACGAGATCAGCAACGAGTCAGTGGCCACGGGGTGAGTTCAAAGTGTGGTAATGAGCCACTCGCCTTGACACTCCACCCAAATACCAGATGCATCAAACAACTCAACTTGCCGTTGCCTCGCCCATGAATTGTGGTAGTTAACCACTCGGCGCATGGTGGCTAACAAATCCCAGCAGGGAGATGAGAGTGCGGTATTGCCGCTCGCCCTCGCATCCTGGTAAGAAACAACAGCAATATACAAGAATACGAAGCAATGGATGCAACAGAATATGAATGCAATATGGGTAATGCGTGTATTCATAAACATAGCAGCTAAAATCAACAGCAATCACATATGCAAACAGCAACATCCACGGCAATGCACAACAGCCATCTAGCATTCAATCTCACATCAATTCCCAACTACATCAAGCTCAGATCCGTACCTTTAACCTCCTATGCAACAATGACTACAAACAGGGTCCGATAGATCTGGATAGCAACCTGCTAAACATACGCACAACAGATCTCAGGCAAGCTAACAGGAAATTCACGGCCAATTACAGAAGCTCACGGCTGGGAGCTATGCTCAACCAAACCAGCAACTAATCTCAACAACACAACTCAACAGGGAGCTTAATTCAAGGCTAGGAGCATATCTCATCACAAAAGGAACGAAGTTCTACCTGTACGACACCACGCACAACCGAGCAGCAACTTCGCGTTCCTCAACTAGCCAATTGCAGCCTCCCAAAGTGGTATGGAATGATAGAGCTTTGCAAGAGGAGTCCAACGCTACCTCGAACGTATCAAACAATGGCCGGCAACGACGGGAATTCACCGGAAAAGCTCACTGTGAACAGTACTAGGGTTTGAAGAACAGAGGTCGACAACCAAGATAATATTTCGCTAAGTATGGGATCTGGTGCTTGAAATCGAAGACCAAGTCTTCCTTAAATACACGCGAGAAACTAATATAAAATCCACCGACAAAACCAGCAGGTATACTACAACCAGCAGATGCAAAGAACCAACTGCTGAATTCTCAAACAACGCTAATCAAAACGGTGTCGCAGCGACTTAACAAAATGACGTCGCACCGCTTACATCATCAAATCTGCCACCAGCTGGTCGCCTAAAACCATCAGCTGGTTTCCTCAAGAAATAACCAAAACGCAGCGTTGCAACTAATTAAAAACGGCGTCGCATAGCTTACGCAATACTTTCTGCCAACAGCTGGTTAACCAGACGCGGGATAAAACAATGCAAAACACCAGTCGCAAGCTACAGTAGCGCACCACCAGTCGCAAGCTACAGTGACGCACCACCGGTCGCAAGCTATAGTGATGTTGACTAACGTTGACGTCTGCTGATCAAAATCAAACAGATATGATTACGTCACTAGCTCCTCAAAACGGTGTCGTATAGCTCTCAACACCAAAAACACGCTAATTACCCAATGACTGGTTCCTTACGTTATCTGCTGGCAGACTTCTCAACAGTAGATATCTGCTCGCTAGAGAAACGGCGTCGCTTCTACTAATCTAAACGACGTCGTTAACAAACCAATCCAATCGCTGTCGACAGCAACCAATACAAAGAACAACGCGCGCTAACTCAACAGCAAAGCTTACGTCAGCAATTGTTACGCCAACGCACAACAACAGAAAACATGACATCACCATGTCTGCTGACAGATATCTCCCCATACTTCAAAAATACGAAAACCTCCAGAATTGTTCTAAGTGAGGAATTTGACCCGAAACTACTACTTAAACATTCAAACAGAGATCTTAAACCACCAAGATTCTCTAAACACCGATTAAACTTAAACACAACATCTTCAGAGCTTCGAGTTCCTCTATCTAGCAAAGTTCTTCCCCATTTTATGATTGTTCATGACTTTTCTAGATAGAGTCCCTTCTTCTTGGATCAGCTCTTGATCAGCTTATCCAGCTGGTTTTTCTTTAACCAGCTGGTTTCTAATTTGCTCTCTATATTGAGCAGATACTCATTTGGAGCTGTTCCCAAGCTGGATTTCTTAGGTGAACCATCTTGGTTTTATGAAGACTACTCGAGTTCCCCACCAGCATGCAGATTCTTCCTCGTCCAAGGTGGGCATCTCGAGCTAGTCTCTCTTCTCGTTGAAACAGCTCTCTTGTCCTGGCTGACCTTCCAGCTGGTCCTTCAACTGGTCGTTCAGCGAGGTTTAGCGTACTCCACCGGTGATCGGATCTGCACTCGATCACTGTGCTTGTACCTGGCTCCGCACTCAATCACTACCCTTGTGCACTGCACTTGATCTGCAATTGAGAAACTCTGTGCTTCTTCCTCTGTACTTGATTCTGCACTTGAACTGCTCTTCTGCTTTACCAATATGGTTGACCAGCTTGAAATCTTCTTTGACCTGGTAAAGACAGTGCTGATCCTGTTGGGGATCCGGATCACGCCCCCCGGCGAGGCAGCGGAAGAACAGAAAATAAACAGTCGGGAGACGATGAATACGAGTAATAACAATACAAATATCGTTATACATAGGGTGTTCAAAACACTACCTTGCTGGCACTTGTGCCTGGCTCCAACCGTAGTTACAATAACGTCGGCTTTTCACGGTAGATTGCGGTAGAAATCGCCAATCCGGTCCACGACCAGAAACGAGACTCCTTCGTCAGCCTGCACTAGAAGGACTGACGAGATCTGCATGAACGGATTCTCCTCGTCGAATTGGCCGGAAACGATTTTCCGAAGAAGACGGGCGGCGGCGGCGGCGGCACACGTGGGCGGCGGCGGCGGCGTATATGGAGAGGAGGGGAGGCGGCCAAGTCTCTAGGTTTAGGGTTAAGTTGTTGTGTTGTGATGAGTTAAGTCTAGGTTTAAGTCTAATTAAATAGACTTAAGTGTTGGACTTGGACCGGCCCAACGGGCCCGGGTCCAACTATGAACATTCAGTTCATCTCCACCACCGAGACTTCATCGTAACTCCGATCGCCGATCAAATCGGACCGATCGATTCAGTTTCCAAAACTGAACATTATTATCTGAAAAACCATTTTTCAGAACCCCAGTGCAAAATGACCGTTTTGCCCCTCAACGTCGGAAAATCTCGATTTGACCCGATTGACTTTTAGGAAGTCGCACTCCCCAAAATCCTCTTCGTATGCTCAACACATTGAGCTGAGTATCCGTGCGGGAATCTCGAATCCAGTACTTGTGTGACCCTCAATGGTTCAGGGATACAGCTAGCCGTGGGCCCACAACCATTGCGGCTCCGGAATCACAATTTCGGACTTGCCCATCGGATCATGGTAAAGCGTCTAGCAACATCACCCCATGATCCTCTAGGTATCACTGATAGTGCCTGCAAGAACCAGTTGGTCGTGGTTAGCGTACAGTACGGTCCTTTCAATCCATATATCCCGATCAGATCAGCGACCATTGGTAAATCGAGAGTCGCTATAGATCCGATAGCTATGCATACATCTTGGAGATCGAATAGTGAAATCGCGAGTGTAACTAGGTAAACACATTTACCTAAAACACTTCTAGTACTCTGGCCAGAGATTTATACACTATTATCCCCTCAGATAGCATAGGATATCCACGCATGTCTGCGAGCGGTGAATCCTCGACAACGATGCATCGACTCCTACATGCATCGGGGTCTCACCCAATCCCAACGCCTTATGACCCCAAGTGAGTCGGCAAACGGGTCAAAGTGAAACGCCTATCATGTAGAGTCTCAATGATGTTTCGAGTCGTGAGGACTAATCAGTACAACCAAGACCTCGGACTTATCCACTCATCAAATGGTAACCACTTGGAAAGTCCGAACGAGGGTAGTTCGATTGATCACCAGGTCAGTATCTATCTGCATGCTCAGAACATCACAATGTTCCCTACCAATGAAACGTGGTACTTCACATCGCAGATACTAGTCTCAAACTCGGGCGGCCTTATCCTCATTTTGACGGCCCAATCGACTAGGAACATGTTCAGAATACACAGCGACTATTAGATGTGTTTCATGATAGCCGTCATACCCACTATCACATCTAACATACGCTTTAGTGCATTCTAGGTCTTTACTCAACACAATTGTAAATCATTACACACATAATGAAAGTAAAGAACGCCATATAAGTAAATGCGAATATCATATATAAAGACTGTTTGTACAAGAGTCTATAAAACCCACACGCCACAAGTTGGCTAGTTCGGCATCTACTCTAACAAAAAATGAATCCAGAGTCTTACGTAAATCATTTTATACAAGGGAGAATGATTGAAGTAGCTGCCGTGCCAACTCCTTTGTACTTTTTAAAGAATTTGTTAAAATCTCTCTACCATTATTTTGATTTATAAACTTACTACAATCATTTTATTAAAACAGAGCTCCCATCCAAAACTCATTTTATTTTCGAAAAGAAACATATCTGGATTATTCAGATTTTGTTCCTGGGCGAATTCCTTCCGGAACCTTCTGGCCGTTGCTTTAAATCTGAAAAGAAAAGAAATCAGATTTGAACTAGAATTTGAATACTCGAAAATCTCAAAACAGCCCTTAGAAAAGAAAGGCTAATCAATTTGTGGTTCTATGGATTTTGGGGCGCTACAGTCTAAGTTCTCAAGACAAGTTCTAGAAGATCTACAGTTCTTACTAATATCAACTTAGCAATTAAGGCAACGAATTCCCTACCAGTGCTTTTTCTAGCATGTAATTCTAAAACACCAAATGCCAACATGTCAAAGCACGGATACAACGGAAATCTAAAATAGAATACGTGTGAGCAATGTCGTGTCCGGATCTGCAGCCTCTGCCTACATCAAGAAAACACGACATGTGGCCTATCTCCTCTTAGGGCAATCCCTAGAAATATGCCCTGGCTCCTTGCGGTGATAACACCTGCCTGATCCAGCCATGCAAGGTCCTGGATGCTGCTTACTGCACTCCTTGAAGATCGGTGTCCCTCCAGGTCTAGGGGCGCTGGCCCCCTGCTGCTGCGGCCTCTGTTGGCCCTGTGGTCTCTGCTGCTGCTTCCCCTGAGGAGTTGGGCCTCTAGAAGGCCCATGGAATGGTCTCTTCGCTGACAACTGTGAATACTGGCCCCTGACAGACTGCTTTAACTGGCGCTTCCTCTGGAAGTCATCCCTCATATCCTTCTGGGCCTCTCAGACCGGTAAAGCCATGTTCACCGCTGTCATATAAATATCCATGTCCGCCATATTGATATCATGGAGGATATCTGGTCGCAGTCCATCTGTAAATTGCCGCAGCTTCTCACTCTCCACAGTCGCGATCGAGGGCACAAAGTGACACCCTCGCTCGAACTGCCTCATATACTCAACAACAGACTTGTCTCCCTGGAGGAGACTCATAAAATCCCGAATAAGCTGGCTCTGGGCATCAGCAGTGAAATACTTCTCAAAAAAGACTTTCTTTAATATGTCCCAAGTCAGACTCTCCAGCACCAATCCCACCACTGCGCTCTCCCACCAAAGAGCTGCATCTCCCTTCATCATAAAGATAGCACATCGGACCTTATCAGCGTCCGGGAGACCCATGTAAGCATAGATGGTCTCCAAAGATCATATCCACTCCTCAGCAACGAGAGGATCAGTGGTGCCGACAAACTCCTTAGGTCCCTGCTTGCGGAACCTCTCTGCGACGTCCTCCTCATGCGACTTCCAGGGTCGCTCCGACTGGCGCTCCAATAGCCTGGTAATCCCAGCTAGCATATCCATGCTAGCCCTCTCATACGGTGTCAACTGAGGTGGTGGGGGAGGAGGAGGAGGCGTATCATCATCCTGCTGGGTCCTATTGCGTCTGGGAGGCATTCTGGTACACCAAAACCTTATCACATAAATATAAGTGAATGACTAAACGTCTAATTCTTAAAATTATAAGACCACAACTCATGCAGGAATAAAACATGCAGCATGAGAACATAAACATGAATCATAAACAGTAAAACTCACAGAATGATAGTGCGACTTCCGAGCTCCACGCAGCAGGATAGTATCCCTCAGAACCACCGCTCTGATACCAACTAAAATGAACCGTACTCAAGAATTTTTTTTTTAAAATCATGTGCGGAATAAATAACTAATAGGTATGGATCGTTCCCTTTTAAATCATTTTCTCAACAATACTTGAATCAGAAATAAATAAATAATTTAAAACATACAAAACCTCCATACTGTTTAAAAACCAGACTGAGTAAAAGTACTAAAAATGAACATGCACCAACTAAAATGAACCGTACTCAAGTAATTTTTTTTTTTAAAATCATGTGCGGAATAAATAACTAATAGGTATGGATCGTTCCCTTTTAAATCATTTTCTCAACAATACTTGAATCAGAAATAAATAAATATTTTAAAACATACAAAACCTCCATACTGTTTAAAAACCAGACTGAGTAAAAGTACTAAAAATGAACATGCTAAATCCAAAATCTGAAAAGCGTATCATATCAAAGATAAAACATCAATGCGGCCATGGGGTGTAGCTGTAGCGGGCGCTCAGAGGTCCTCATAGCCAGTCGGGATAAAATCAGTAGGGTCATCACCTGCACCATTTAAACCTAGTGAGCGTAGAGGCTCAGCATGCTCTATCTTTTAAAATATCCAGGTACATACTAATAAAACCTCATGCAAGCACATACGTGTAATAAAATAACATTAAATCATGCATGCATGGATGCACGTAAAACAAGGTTCTTAACATTTCATAACATATCATATAGCATACATAAGGCATGACGTAACGTAACATAAAAACGTATGAGTCGTTCGGTGAAATGCGAGTGGGCCTATGACTGATCAGTCGAAAGAACCAACGTACGTGGTTGTGCGGTTCGCCCGACCTTACCTCGGGATCCCAAACACCTCCTATGCCACTTCACCATGTGGATCCATAAGCTCGTAATATGTAAACAGGGGATCCCCGGGCCTGGCTACCCGGCTAGCTCCCATCATAAACTTGCCACAAGTCACTTCAATTACTCGGGTTTTCTTTTAAAAGAACATGACTTTATCGTTTCATAAAACATTCAATATGCATGCATTTCACAAAATCATGCAATTTAAATGCTTAGCCCATCAATATATTTAATTCTTTACTTTAAAAACATTATCGTGCATATCATACTACATATATATTTAAATATATATTCACGAACTTCTTCATTTTCTACTCGGGTCAAGGACTGGTTCAGGAGCCTGGCCCCACTACTTCTAAGCCCAAAAGAACCTAGGCTTATCTTAAAATTTGTACTTGGCTTAATACATGACTTGACCCATAACATACAATTAACCTTTAAATTCCCAAAATACTCCAATTTTGACTTTAAAGCTCCACAGGCTAATTTTGACTAATTTAAAATCAATTGACCAATTTTGACTAAATTAAAATCAATTGACCAATTTTGACTAAATTAAAATCCCAAAACCCACGATTTTGACTTTAAAAACTTAAAATAAAGTATTAGGTCCAATTAAATTAAAATTTTGATCCAATTTAAAACATTTGACCAATTCCTTTAAATTGGACCTTTGACTTAAAATTAAAATAACTGATCCAGAATTAAAATAACTTGGACCAAACTTAAAACGTTTTAACTCGACACTCGACTAACCAACCCGGTCCAACCGAACCAAACGGTCCATTGAACCGTTCGGCCCATGAAACCCATGCAACACAAACTAACCCTAGCCATCACCTACCAAGCGTCGTGCGGCTCCTACCTCACGCACCACCTGCTCCGGCCACCCATGGTCGGAGCCTCGCCAGCTGGACCACCCCCAGGTCCAGCCGCACCTCCTATACGAACCATGGCTCGAACCATGAACCACATGGTTCGGCCGATACGCTGTAAGTGCGAAGTGCTTCGTGCTGTGCCATGCACAAGCACACGACCAGCCTTGTTCTACCACGACCAGCCCTCTTACTCTCGATTAAGAACCACCCTATGCAACCCTATAACCGAGCCATAGATCCATGAACAGCTCCTTGGCCAAAGCATCACAAGATCGGATCAAAAACATGAAGAAAATTCATGAGTCATGCATGGATCTAAAACAATTGTGCATAGATCTAAATAAATCACATACAATTCATGAATTGAACATTAAAAAACAGTTTATACGGCGTAAATGGTGAGAAAAGGAATCGATATTACATGCCTGGCTTGGAGAAAGTGAAGATCTGCGAGTTACCGACGTAGAGGACACGAGATCGGGACAAGACCGCCTTTGAATCACCAAAGATTTGCAAAATTCGAAGCTTGAGGGCGGGAGTGGGACGTGCAAGTGAGGGAGGATGGAGTGGAGGCTATGGATAGGGTTGAAATTGATTAGAGTTGGAATGAAAGAAATGAAGGTGCCAAAAATGACCCCCCCATGTTTAATTAAGAAAATAAGAGGGAATTTTACAAGCTTACCCTCCACTAAATTGAAATATTAATTACAAACTCTAACTCAAGCTTTAAAATCTCCACTTTTCGTAATTAAAGGCCTCCCTAGTTTTAAATACATTAAAGTTCAATAAAACAGCCCGTATAGACGAAAAACGGGTTCCCATAAAAAATAATCATAAAAACCCCCAATTTTCGGAAATTGCTGCTTAAAAAAAAAAAATTTATTCATAAAAATCTAAGGACTTAAAAATATCAAATAATTTTCATCTCGGTTGTCCCTAGTCTCTTCCACACGTCCGTAACTCAAACAGGCTGAAAACATGACATGCATACCATGCACCATAAAAATCATAAATAAATCATATAAAATGGCATGTAATTATATAAAATTATTTTCCCCTAGTCATGCACCCATTTCTACGTATTCAGGAAATTTCTAGGCGTTACACCAGCAGTAAAAACTCAACGTCACAACAATCACACACACGCATATATATATATAGCTCACACAATCGATTCATGATTTAAAACAACTACACAAGGCATCCCTTGGCGATGACTCGATACAATATATACATGACTGGGACACACAGACACATATGGGGCTCCACCAGCTGATGCATCTCAAGGACCAGCTGAACCACCTAAAAAACCTGCAATGGCCAAAACACGACCAAAGCAGCCTCAAGGGAATAGCACACGAGGTCAAATCTCAATACGAGGAGCAATCATAAAGCAGCTGTCAAATAAAACATGGAACATATCATGTCTTGCAATGCATGAAAGGTACCAGAAATCATAGGTATCAAAGCACAGCGACCCATTTGGAAATCCTATAACAGATTTGCCACAACACATGTGAGTATATGGGAGTTACCCACTCGTCCCACACAAAGTACTTGAAGCACAGTAAAAAACTCAACTCACCGGTTCCCTAAGCTCACGAGAGCGTGGGAGCTACCCACTCAATCTCATAGCGGCAAAACAACTCACAGCAGGGAGAAGAGGGTGACAGTGCTATGCACTAGGCCTCATTTTATTTCAAAAGAAAGCTTCCTGGTACTAACAGATCATCATAAAAAACGGTTCTCAAAAAGGATTCAGGCTCAACATGATACATATGTATTCAATGTCAACAAAGTCATAAAATATCATACGATATAAGAGCAGGTCAGTTAAGGCATCATCATGCAGCTCACGGCTTGGAAACACAGCACACAGCCACAACTCAACAAAATGCACAAGAAACCAACACGACAATTCAGCACAAGCACAACAGTTATGGAAACTCAGCACACTCACAACAAGGCTACGACAGCTCATCAAACAGCCACAGATACGTTCGCATGCTTATTTCAAATTTGTAAATACAAGCCCAATTCGCACCTTGTGCAGATATTACCAAAAACCTCAACTCAAAGCTCACGACTAAACAGATTACATGCACACTGTCCCGTCAGCTCTCGTCCAACAGCTCAGGGCCAGCAGCTCACGGAAAAAACCACAAGAAAGGTACATATCTGCCAAGATATCTAAAAAAATCAGCTTTGTTCAAGCTCAAACAGCTCACGGCTGAAACTTAAAGTTCGGCCAGCCTAAACTCAACCACAATATTCCAAATGCAGATCAAAACATAACGACCCAAGGTCAACACTTAGGTATCAGTTAACTGAAACGTAACTTCGGTCGGAATTCACGAAATACAATTCACACAGCTTCTCTTCGATTTCCTCAGTTTGGCCTCCTAAAGACTCCAAACTGGTACAAAAATTTTGAATTAGACAAAAGGTTTCCAATCGTGGTACCCTCGCTCAAAACTGATCGGCCAATCTCTCGCAATTTCCCAATTTAACCAGGTCGGGTGAACAGTGTATCGACGAGGGTTTGAGAAAATATCAATTGGGAGTTATCAGTAGAAGATAAGGGAAATGTGCGGTCTAAAAATGACTAAGTGTTAGCCAAAGAGCAGGTATTTATACTTAAGTTCTTCAGATCATGGCTAAAGTGTTTTCAGATCAGCTCAGACCCGACACTGTATTCGGCCCAGGCATGCAGCTCAGCACGTGAACTCAAATCAGCTCTCGTTTCCAACAATTCACGTCCACAACAGATCGCGCTCACAAAACAGATCACGCTCATCAAGCAGATCACGCTCTCGCTAGCGAATCAGCTCTCACACGCGAATCAGCTCTCGCACGTTACACAATTCTCGTGCCAACAGATCGCTCGCCCTCCAGCACAGGAGAAATGATCAGCTCCCACCGAAGCAGACCATATGTGTTAGGACCCAAGGTGTTAGGATAAAATTTATGGTTTTGGTGATAACAAAATGACAAGTTAAATCAGGATCTTTCAGACGTTGATAACATTATTTGGGAATCCAGACAATAGGTTTACTCAGACGATGATCTTACAGGGTTTTGATAGTTGGATTTTAGTTGTTGGGTTTTCCAGTCGCCAGCTACAGTAAATCAGACGAGGGCTACAGTGAATTAATCTTTGGTATCTAATCAGTCGCAAGTTACAGTGAAGTATAACCAGTTGATAGTTACAACCAGACGCAAGCTATAGTGTGTTTATAATCAGTTGCAAACTACAGTGGATTGCTTAACCAGACGCAAGCTACAGTACTCTTAACCAGACGCAAGCTACAGTGATCTTGAATCAGACGCAGCAATCATAAAGCACCTGTCAAATAAAACATGGAACATATCATGTCTTGCAATGCATGAAAGGTACCAGAAATCATAGGTATCAGAGCACAGCGACCCATTTGGAAATCCTATAACAGATTTGCCACAACACATGTGAGTATATGGGAGTTACCCACTCGTCCCACACAAAGTACTTGAAGCACAGTAAAAAACTCAACTCACCGGTTCCCTAAGCTCACGAGAGCGTGGGATCTACCCACTCAATCTCATAGCGGCAAAACAACTCACAGCAGGGAGAAGAGGGTGACAGTGATATGCACTAGGCCTCATTTTATTTCAAAAGAAAGCTTCCTGGTACTAACAGATCATCATAAAAAACGGTTCTCAAAAAGGATTCAGGCTCAACATGATACATATGTATTCAATGTCAACAAAGTCATAAAATATCATACGATATAAGAGCAGGTCAGTTAAGGCATCATCATGCAGCTCACGGCTTGGCAACACAGCACACAGCCACAACTCAACAAAATGCACAAGAAACCAACACGACAATTCAGCACAAGCACAACAGTTATGGAAACTCAGCACACTCACAACAAGGCTACGACAGCTCATCAAACAGCCACAGATACGTTCGCATGCTTATTTCAAAGTTGTAAATACAAGCCCAATTCGCACCTTGTGCAGATATTACCAAAAACCTCAACTCAAAGCTCACGACTAAACAGATTACATGCACACTGTCCCGTCAGCTCTCGTCCAACAGCTCAGGGCCAGCAGCTCACGGAAAAAACCACAAGAAAGGTACATATCTACCAAGATATCTAAAAAAATCAGCTTTGTTCAAGCTCAAACAGCTCACGGCTGAAACTTAAAGTTCGGCCAGCCTAAACTCAACCACAATATTGCAAATGCAGATCAAAACATAACGACCCAAGGTCAACACTTAGGTATCAGTTAACTGAAATGTAACTTCGGTCGGAATTCACGAAATACAATTCACGCAGCTTCTCTTCGATTTTCTCAGTTTGGCCTCCTCAAGACTCCAAACTGGTACAAAAATTTTGAATTTGACAAAAGGTTTCCAATCGTGGTACCCTCGCTCAAAACTGATCGGCCAATCTCTCGCAATTTCCCAATTTAACCAGGTCGGGTGAACAGTGTATCGACGAGGGTTTGAGAAAATATCAATTGGGAGTTATCAGTAGAAGATAAGGGAAATGTGCGGTCTAAAAATGACTAAGTGTTAGCCAAAGAGCAGGTATTTATACTTAAGTTCTTCAGATCATGGCTAAAGTGTTTTCAGATCAGCTCAGACCCGACACTGTATTCGGCCCAGGCATGCAGCTCAGCACGTGAACTCAAATCAGCTCTCGTTTCCAACAATTCACGTCCACAACAGATCGCGCTCACAAAACAGATCACGCTCATCAAGCAGATCACGCTCTCGCTAGCGAATCAGCTCTCACACGCGAATCAGCTCTCGCACGTTACACAATTCTCGTGCCAACAGATCGCTCGCCCTCTAGCACAGGAGAAATGATCAGCTCCCACCGAAGCAGACCATATGTGTTAGGACCCAAGGTGTTAGGATAAAATTTATGGTTTTGGTGATAACAAAATGACAAGTTAAATCAGGATCTTTCAGATGTTGATAACATTATTTGAGAATCCAGACAACAGGTTTACTCAGACGATGATCTTACAGGGTTTCGATAGTTGGATTTTAGTTGTTGGGTTTTCCAGTCGCCAGCTACAGTAAATCAGACGAGGGCTACAGTGAATTAATCTTTGGTATCTAATCAGTCGCAAGTTACAGTGAAGTATAACCAGTTGATAGTTACAACCAGACGCAAGCTATAGTGTGTTTATAATCAGTTGCAAACTACAGTGGATTGCTTAACCAGACGCAAGCTACAGTACTCTTAACCAGACGCAAGCTACAGGGATCTTGAATCAGACGCAAGTATTTGAGTGTTAGCGTATTGTGATAAAGATTGCAAAACGACAGCGTTTAAATAAGTTGGAACGACGGCATATTGAAATCAGTCGATGGCTTTCAAAACCAGTCGAGAGCTACAGTGGTTTGTACATCCAGACGAGAGCTACAGTATTGTTTAACCAGTCGAGGGTATATTGGAAACGATGTCGTTTGAATAAGTTGAAACGACAGCGTATTGGAACCAGTCGAGAGCTACTGTATTTTGTGAATCCAGTCGCCGGAATAACGCACGCGTTAAAGAAAACCAGTCGTTGCATGTTTTCAAGCATCTTCCAGTCGCAAGATTTTAAACAAGGATGAAGAAATTTCAGGCGCAAGCGATAAAGAAATTCAAATACGATTGTTTACTCAAATTGGAAAAGATTAACAGAATCGTACAAATTTCCTGGAATTTAGGAGACAACGTCGTTACTATTTTTGGTAAATAGTACACATTTACAGAGGTTGTTATACGGTTATTGCACAAATATGGAAATTGACAAATTAGCTCTGACAGTGTGCAATTTACCTTGTAGTGGAGCAGAGAATACGGTTATGAATTTATCAAAATTTTAAAAAGGATTTTGTTTCCTTAACAGATGAAAATGACCGTTGAGCGAAGACTATAAATACCAGCAGTTTTGATTTTAAGAACATCCTTTGCTCTCACTATTGCAAAAACGCTGTCAAAATATACTCTTGAGCTACTTTCTGTTGAAGCATTCTCACAAAAACTCAAAGACTTGAAGAACAAAACCATTGTTATTCATTGATTTACCTTCAAGTCATCCTCTGGTTCATAGTGTTGAATCGTGTTTCTTTGTTTAGAAACCAGAGGATCTTACAGTCTCAATTACGTGTATTCATTGTTATATCATCATTGAGTCTGTAACAAACGAGCTCTCAAAAGCCGTTTGAAAATATTACAAAGTGTTGTAAACCAGCAGCTGCGTCTGCGTGGATTGCTGTGGAGATACTAGGAGTTCATACAAGTGAGGCTTGTGTGATCGGGTGTCTGCAGAAGGACTGTGTACATCAAATCTTCTAATGTATCCTTCCTGAAAAAGGAAGAAGGGGAGACGTAGGTATTAATATCCGAACTTCCAGAAACAAACTCTTGACCCTACTCTTTACATTTACGCACTTATTTATTTATAGCTTAATGTTCACAAATTAATCGACTTCATTCTGCACTTTTTAGTTAGCCAATAGATTTGCATTTAACTGAGATAAGCAGC
>KQ989597.1:16734-38794 GCA_001598015.1 Dorcoceras hygrometricum | reverse complement strand
CAACGCTCCGCACCTTTCCTCAGCTGGAAAGTGGCCAAACTCAACTTGAGTTCATCATCATTCTGCACACGGTTAAACAAACCCGTGACATGCTGCAACCACGAATCTGCATCAGCACTAGACTCATCCCCATTGAAAACCTGAGGATTCATACGCTGAAACCTCGCCATGACAAGCTCCATATCATTCACACGAGCAGCCAACTCGTCAACCGCATCCTCGGCCTGCCTACCGCGACCACGAAGGGGAAAACTACGCTGAGAATCCTCGTTCTGAACTTAAGATTCTTCCGGAACCTGTCCTCTACCTCTACCCCTACGTCTAGGCGGCATCTAAGAAACACTAAGAGGGTAAGGTCACAACAAAACAATTAAATGCAGCAATTAGATCACATAGTCAAACACATGCAATACACAACACTGTGCCTAGAATCAAGTGTGATCAAAAGAAATCGAGCTTATACTAGATTAAGCTCTGATACCAAAATGTCAGGCCTCGTGCACAAATCGAGCAAAACCACATAAAGCACAACGCGGAAGCAATAAAATAGTGGAAAATTTTTCCCTTTGGCCTGACGGTTTAAAAAATATAATTTAAAATACAACAATACTTGAAGTATCCAAATTTAACAACACAATTCAGTACAACAGTACAACATTAAACAACTACAAGTACTACAGCATACAACTAAATCCCACAAGCACAGGACATTCCCCGGCTGACAGTCTTTAGTGCATTCTAGGTCTTTACTCAACACAATTGTAAATCATTACACACATAATGAAAGTAAAGAATGCCATATAAGTAAATGCGAATATCATATATAAAGACTGTTTGTACAAGAGTCTATAAAACCCACACGCCACAAGCTGGCTAGTTGGGCATCTACTCTAACACTACGGGCATACTCTCTAGCAGACATACTGCCCTGCTCCAAGTTATCGAACTCATGCTCACGAGCGTTCACGTAGGACTCCGGGACATACTCTTAACGAAAAGCAACGCAAAAACTGTCCCACATAATTCCTACTCCAGTCTCTTCCAAAGTCCTCGAAGCGCCTCTCCACCAACGCTCCGCACCTTTCCTCAGCTGGAAAGTAGCCAGACTCAACTTGAGTTCATCATCATACTGCACCTGGTTAAACAAACCCGTGACATGCTGCAACCACGAATCTGCATCAGCACTAGACTCATCCCCATTGAAAACCTGAGGATTCATACGCTGAAACCTCGCCATGACAAGCTCTATATCGTTCACACAAGCAGCCAACTCATCAACCTCATCCTCAGCCTGCCTACCGCGACCACGAAAGGGAAAAATACGCTGAGCATCCTCGTTCTGACCTTCAGATTCTTCCTGAAACTGCCCTCTACCTCTAACCCTATGTCTAGGCGGCATCTAAGAAACACTAAGAGGGTAAGGTCACAACAGAACAAATACAGCACAAGTAAATGCAGCATATAGGTCACATAGTCAAGCACATGCAATACACAACAATGTGCCTAGACTCAAGTGTGATCAAAAGAAATCGAGCTTATCCTAGTTAAACTCTGATACAAAAAATGTAAGGCCTCGTGCACAAATCAGAGCAAAACCACATAAAGCACAATGCGGAAGCAATAAAATAGTGGCAAATTTTTCGCTTTGGCCTGACAGTTTAAAACATATAATTTAAAATACAACAATACTTATATCCCAATTTAACAACACAATTCAGTACAACAATACAACATTTAAACAAATACAAGTACTACAACATACAACTGAATCCCACAAGCACAGGGCATTCCCCGGCTGACAGTACTAGTACATATATGCTATACACTAACTGGGACACTCTAACCACCTCCTGGGGCACCTCCCGCTGGGTCAAAGCCATGGCCAGTAGAGAAACCTGGGAAACCTGAAACAACATACAGGCAACACACACGCCCCAGAGGGACATCGGGGTCAAACCCCAGTACGGAGAGCAGCATAAACATCATAAGGAAAGCAAAAGATAATATGCAAATGCTATGCAAGGGATCAAGGCTACAACCGAAAGCTGGGAGCCAAATGATATCAACAACACCTCAACAGCAAGATCTGATCAAAGGAAAGACAGTAAGTGGCCAGGAGGTATACTGAGCACATGGGAGCTACCCACTCATCTCCAGTACACCGTACCAGATGCAAACAGACAACTCCACCTGCTGTTGCCCACTCATGAGATGTGGGAGCTACCCACTCCGCTGATAGCGGCTAACAAACCCAGCAGGGAGATGAGGGACACTGGAGTTACCCGCTCAGCCTTCGAGGGACACGGGAACTACCCGCTCGGTCTCGAATACAGCATCCTGGTACCCTCAAATCAACAGAACATGCACAGCTAGCAAAACAGAGCTCAACAGGATAATGTGTGTATGCAAATGCAACAGCCGATATCATAACAAGACACAAATGATAACAGCACAGAGCACACACCGCCAAGCACGTAATCCATGATCAATCCTAAGCTGTAAACAAGCTCACATCCGTACCTCAAATCTTTTGTGCAACAATTACTACAAACATGGTCCAAGCAACGCAGATCCACCACCTGCTAAGCCAATCACAAGAAACTACTCAAGGACCGAAGCACAGAAAAGCAACAGCTGGGAGCTACGAACTCAACCAGCGCTATCCTACCTCTTCTAGTTCAGCAGAGAGCTATAAAAGACACAAGACAGGATCTGAACACTTACCCCAAAAAGCTAGGACGGAATGCTAACAGAATACACAAGGGAGATGTCTTCGCACACCTCACCAGCTTCAAGCAAACGTCTGAAAAGCAATATCCAACGAAGCATCTCATCAAGAGGAGCCCAACGCTACCACTCTTACTTCAATCGGAGATGTCTACCGTCGGTAATCGAAGAAGATAAGGTTCGGTGAACAGTAGCTAGGGTATCATGACAGAGATCAACAATCGGGAAATATTCTAAGTGTCGGGAAGCAATAATAGAGAACAAGGCCAAGCTCCCTATTAAATCTCACTTCTGACAGAAACTGGGGACAGATCCACCGACAACTTAAACTATCACAACTGATATTCCCGCTCGCAAATAGATCTTGCAACAGATCTCACCCTAAGACAAAACAGATCTCTACTATCTCAAACGACGTCGCAGAGAACTACTGTCGCAACTGGACACGTCACCCGCTACTCACTGCTGAACAACTAACCAACATTTGTTCTCAACGCAACATCAGATCTCTCAGACAGCTGAAGGTAACGTAACTCACAGCTGAGTCTTCTTCGCTAACTCAAAACGCTGTCGTTCCAACTAATCCAACGACGACGTACTAGCACCCGCTACAAAACACGCTAGCGCACTCTCTACTGCTCAGCGACAACTGATCTCCCTACGACTGCTAAACACAACCACTCAGCGACAACTGCTGACGTCACCACTGCTGAACGCTAACATTCAGCGATGACCCAGCACTCGCTACTGAATAGATTCCGCGCCAAACACTAACTCTCCAGAACTGTTCCAAGGATGAAACAAAACTCGATAGCTTCTCTAAGCATATCGACTCAAAGCTGTTCTCAATAAAACCTGATTAATTAACTCAATTAATCTTATCAGCTTTTCGGGTCTCACATATTGTGGGAAAAGCTCTCTGCCGACCAGAGCTTCAAAACTTTTTCAATGTGATTTTGATCGTGTTTGTAAGTGGTTCAACGTCGAAAGATTTCTGTTTGCTGTGCTCAGCAGTTGAGGCAAGTAAACTCTGTTTCTTGCTGTACTTTTGAAAGAATATATTGTTTCTACGTGTATGTTTGTATGAGTTTAAGGTTTAAAAAATGTTTTCTTTGAAGTTCTTCAAACACGGTTGAGTTTAAGATGTTTTCTTGAGAAAGTATTTGTCAGGCCCCGTGCTAATTAACAAGGATTAAGCACATAAACGCGGAAGCATAAAATAGGGCTAAAAATTTTAGAAATAAAGTTGGGCCTGAACCAAATCATATCTTCAAAATAGCCATAATTAAAATACGATTTAGATCCAAACTCATACAACAATAGGTAATCACAAATCAAATCAACAACGATCCCCCAGAATACATATAACCTCAGGGCATCCCCTGGATCAATACATAATATAATAACTGGGACTTCAAGGAAATGGGGATCGACCAGCTGGGTTTCCAGTCTGTCCAGCTTGGTTACCTGAAGATCCTGCAAATGCGCAACACAGACCCAAACAACACAAAGCAGGAAAAGAATACGAGGTCAAGCCTCAGTACGAATGAGCACTAATATAACAACAAATCATAAACATGCAGTATTCTAAGTCATGAATGCATGTGGCTATCAAAGAACATAGGTCATCAAGGCCTGCTAATCAGCTGGCAGTAATCTCAATCGAGCCTCTATACCCGCATAGTGTATCAACCGGGGAAACCATCGGTCCGTGATCTTCAGGCCCGTCAGCCATCACAGCTCGGTGGTATTCAGACACAACCAATCAGTCGGTCATCACTCCTATGATAGCGTTGTACCTTTCAGGCACGAAAAATCTGTCGGCCGGTCACAACGTGGATCTATCTCAGGTTCTCAATCGATCAAAGGCTCAATATGTATGCATGAATGCCATGAAATTCAAATTTGATTTCAACATGCATATAATACATAAACAGAACATATCAATTCAATCAAGCTGTTCACGTAAACACAGAATTCACATAGCACATATTTCATGCCTCAAATACTAGCACGCTATGTCTAAGCTGTTAACAAAATCTCAATTAGTACCTTCAATTCTCATTACGCTACCTCAGCAGATCTCACCAGGCACAGAAATTACAGCCTGCTCAAATTTTCTACCTCGCTGGTCACGTTCAACACAGTAGGGACTTCCCTGGAGCTCAATTCTGTTAAGGAATCTCAATTTCTTAGTTCACAGCTGAATTTCTAAAGCATACTACCTACGGTCAGAACTCAAATCTGGTTCTACCTATCGAAGTAGCTTCTAACAGCTATAACTAAGCTTAAAACAGCCGAAATCACTTACCCAAATGCTCAAGAACTCTCGGGTCTAGCTTCGTGAAAACGTTCGATCTACACTACTACTTCGCGTTCCTCTCCAGCGTCGACTCAGGCCACCTAACTGGTATCAATCGAAAGAGCTACTCAAGACGAGCTCAACGCCACCAGTCTCGCTCCAAACAACGGCAATTTACCGGAGAAGTGTTCGAATGAACAGTAACTATCGAGGGTTTACTGGAGAAAACGATGAGAAATATCGGGTTCAAAATACGCTAAGTGTTGAGCAGCACTTGGTATATAAATCCTTGAACCACTGCTGTTCTAAGAAATTCAGATCTCTGCTTATACTAAGGAAAAAGCCTCTCAAAGCTGGCTCCAGCTTTCGCTCACTGCTTGATGCAATACAAACATCTAAACATTCTACTAACTCATACAGCAAACAACGTCGCACCAACTAATCAAAACGACGTAGCATAGCTTCTACTGCTGAAACAGATCTCTCACTAGAAACATCTAATTAGCGCTAACAACCAATGGTCAACTCAGCTGTTGACTAACACGCGACAACTTCTCACGCTCTCGCGCTAACGCTAACAGCTGCCTCTCACCACATTCTCACTGCTGAGTTGACTAGCATTGACATCTGTTTGCGCTACTGCTGAATACCAACATCTGAATGCTCACGCAACTCACTGCTTTCTTCTTCGCTAATCCAAAATGATATCGTTCCAACTAATCCAAAGGACGACGTATCAACACCCGTTACTGAAAACACGTTAGGCAACATCTGAGCGCCCGCAAATTCTTGCGCAAAGACGCTGCTGGCCTAGCTTCTCCCAGCGATGAACCTCGCGTCTGAATTACTACTGGAATCATTTCCCGATGGGAAAATGCAACTTTTGGACTCCAGACGCAGATCTCACTCGACCACCAAACTCTCACTGCTGATCACTCTACGTCTAAATCTGAGCACCCAGAAATCACAATTTCTCGTGAAATCTTAATCCAAAAGCTGATTAACCATTAAATCTTGCTTAACAGATTTCTAGTCCTCATAGTATTGGTTTGCTAAAGTTTTGATTCAGAAAAGTTGTTAGAAAATGTGTTACGATGTTCGTTCCACTTTTTTCCTGAGTCTTCTGGGATGTTTTGTAAGTAGCTTACTAGCAGCTTACATGCTTTTGTTTCAGCAGCTTACAAGCAGCTTACGTGTTCTTGTTTCTGAGATTTTTTTTAGATATTTTTGATTACCTCAGACTAAGGAAATCTTCCAAGCTGTTAGTTATTATTGAGCTAAGTTCGCGATCTACTTACTTTTCCCGAGCTGGCTTTTAAGTCGTGATCTGATTTCATTTCCAGCTCGCTTGCGATCTGATTTCATTTTCCAGCCCTCTTGCGATCTGATTTCATTGTTCAGTCTACTTGCGATCTTATTTCATTGTCCGGTCTGGGTTGACTTTATTTGACCAAACATCCCAGAGCTAGTTTTTTTTCTGAACCAGTACGCTCGAGTGCTGATCATAGTCCGAGCTGATCCAGCTCAGGTCCATTCTGAACTGGTACAGTAACTTCAAGTTTAATTCTTCTTTTCTTTAGCATTGATTCGAAGGTATAACTACAATCTGTTTGTAGTATACCCATTGCAAGAAACAGTACATCAGCTTAGAGCTCTGTTGTCCACTATTCGTTTCAATAGCCCAAGATGATTTCAGTTTTCTTCTTCAATTGAATTCCCAGCAGCTTTCGAACATCAAAAGAGTTTTAAATAGCAAATCATATAAGAGAGCGATCTGTTTCAGATCAAAGGAAAACAGATTTATAGAAGAGAAAGATTTAAAGAAAGTTTAAAAGAAGTTTATATCAAAATCTTTGTGATTTGTGACGATTACCAGATAGAGGGTGTGTGGTTACCGATCGACGGATCGGAGTGCCCTACCAACAGAGAGTGTGTGGTAATTGGTCGACGGATCGGAGTGCCCTGCCAACAGAGTTAAAGGATTAGGGCGTGTGGACAACGACAAGAGATTCATTGGGTCCCACTTCACCTGAAACCAGTTAAGCTTGATCAAGCGAATAGAGGACCTAAAGAAAAGTTTTCATTCACACTTCACCTTAGAAAAGAGGAATATTGTTGGTTGTTATATAACCGAGTATTCAAGAAAGATAAATTACTTCTTTTACAAATCAAGTTTTACAGTTTAAAGTATTTTTATGTCTGCACTGTCTGCTCTTGTTATATCTGTTAGAGTAGGTGTCCAACTAGACAACTTGTGGTGTGTGGATTCTTGTTGACTCTATGTAAAACGATCTTTATTTATGAAATTCGCATTCTTTTATGGCATTATTTATCTTCATTATTATGATTAAAAATATTTGGATAAAGACCTTGAATGCACTATAGTGTATGTTAGATGTGATAGTGGATTTGATGGCTATCATGAAACACATCTAATAGTCACAGTGTATTCTAAACTAGTTCCTAATTGATTGGGCCGTCCAAAAGAGGATAAGGGCCGCCCGCGCTTGAGACTAGCATCTGCGATGCGAAGTACCACGTTTCATTGGTATGGAACATAGTGATGTTCTGAGAATGCAGATGGATAGTGACCTGGTGATATATCGAACTATCCTAGTTAGAACTTTCCAAGTGGTTATCATTTGTCGAGTGGATTAAGTCCGAGGTCTTGGTTGTACAGACTAGTCCTTATTACTCGAAACGTCATTGAGACTCTACATGATAGGTGCCTCACTTTGACCTGTTTATCTACTCAGATGGGGTCATCAGGTGGCGGGGTTGGGTGAGGTCCCGATGCACGTAAGAGATTCCGTTCGCAAAAATTTCGTTGGTTTTTAGTACAAACCAACGATGGAATTGAGATTCTGGTCGTGGACCGGATTAGGAGGCCGTAGCTGTTCAATCGTTGAAGTGCCAATTCCCTAGTGGAACGAGTCGGAGCCAGACGCCGAGACGCCAGCAAGGTAATCTTCTAAACATCCTATGAATGTTTAGATTATTGTTAGGTGTATTGACCGTTCCCAGGCTCAAAATTTTAAATTCTTCCGCTGTGCCCCGGGAGCGGGATCCGGATCCACCGTTGCTCCAACAGTGGTATAAGAGCTTTGGCTCGGATCTGTCAATACACCATTCTACCTCAATTGCATCAAAAATCTCATTTTTCAAAAAAACAAAAAAATTTCAAGCCGCATGCCGCCGCGAAACCACCGCGCAACCGTCGCACACACCGTCACCTGCCACCGCGTGCATGTCTTGCACTTCGCGCGCCTGCCGCACTCATATCGCGGCGCGTAACGCGAGGGCTGGTGCGCGCATCGCGCGTGCACGTTGCGGCGGAGGTTGAGCAGGCGCACATCCCGTGCCCATGTCCCGGGGGTGCTGCACGCACATCTCGGCGGGCTAGCGCACAGGATGGACGACGCAGTCCCGATGCCCATCCTGCGCACGGGTCTCCGCCACCCATCCTACGCACGCTAGCCGCTCAGCAGGCCACCCCCCATGCGTGCAGTGCTGCACGCATGCAGCGGGGGGCGACGATGCGGCGTGGAATTTGATTCCTAGGGTTTTTTCCGGGCCTGTCACAGGCAGCCCGATGGTTTTTTGGACTACTTGCTATCGGGCTTTTTGGTTGGACCAAAATTAATTTTTGAAAAATTTTGAGATATTGGACCTAAAATTGTTTTAAGCCCAAAATTATTTGATGCAATTAAAATAACAAAATATGATTTGTTGGATAAATCAAATTTGATTTGATTATTTTATTTATGTCAATTAATTGATTATTGAATAGATAATGTTTGAGATGATCAAGAGCCATGCTCAATGTGTTAGGTGTATGCTTGGTTTTATATTTCTTAGTTTTAATATTGTTGAAATCATATCAAAGTGGGCCTGGTTTATGGCATGTTCCCACCCCTTTAAAATGTATCCCTTTTTGTCATGGATATTTAAATGTAAATATTAGACTTAGTGGGAGGATAATTTTGAAAATGGTGGAGATGATGATCAAAGATGTTGAAGACCGAAGACATGTAAAACTGGAAGCTTATGTAAATTTGCATACTGCATATCACCTTGGATTGGACCTAGATCCGTGCTGGGCAACCACAGATCGAATAGCTCTTGCTTATCGATCATCCCAATTATATATATGATATATATCTGTTGAATCCGCAAATTTTAAATTTGATTTAAAATTATTGAGACCGAACTTCAACATTAAAATCCCTCGTTTTAAATTTGATTTGAAATTTATATCAAGATTAAAAGTTTCATGATTAAATTGAATGAACTTAGTTTATTGATAATTATGAGGAAATGTGACAAAACGTGATCTAAGATAGTCCTTCATAGACTGGCTTAAATATGGATTGTACCGGCTGGTCTCCCTGAGGGGCGTTGCTTTGTCTTAGGAAGTTGGTTTTAAGTGGGCCTTAGCCCCTCCAACTACATGGAAGCACTCTTAGATAATGTTAGTTCATGACTTCTAAATTGATCATAAAACAAAAGTTTATTCGATAAGATCATGAAGCTAAGGGAATTTAAATATTTTTTAAAATTTCCTACCTTCCATCAACAATGGGTGTATTTCGATGCTATCCGCTTACATTGCCCAGCTCATATTATTGGGGGGGTTCTGTGTGCCGAAAAGCTGTACACGCAATTGACACTTTCTGTGAGTTGGATGGAACTCCCATGACGTTGTCTCATATTATTGGGGACGTTATGGTGACCGTCCATTACAACTCAACATTGATGGGTCATCTTGACACGTGATAGTAATCGGTGTCATATTATTGGGCCCTTACTGGACGTGAGGTAAATACATGAAGGTTGCACCTGTTGCAATTGGGCTCTACCTTTTGAGCGTCATGGTTGGCTGATATTATTCGGGACCATGATTTCTTGATTGGACTCTATGTACCCACTAAGGAAACTAGCTTTCTCGATTTCATTAGAGGGCGATGAAATCTTTAAAATAGTGGGACGGTAATTTATAAAACTAAATGACCATGTTTTATGTCTTAGCGTTTTTCATGAATAGTCTGTAATGCATGTCTGTTTTTTAGTATAAACTGCAATAATCATGTCTTCAATCAAAAATCAACTTACTGCTATAATGGATAGCAACAAATTCACTGGCTTAAACTACCAAGATTGACTTCGAATCTCAAGATTGTCTTGGCTTCGAAAAAACTTCTCTACACGCTAGAGAAGAGCCCTCCGAAGGAAGCCCCTGCCAATGCCAGTCCTGAGGAGCTGGCAAAGCTGGAAAAATGGTGGGATGATGAGCTTAAGGCATGGTGCTATATTGTAGCATTTATGTCCACCGAATTGCAGCAGCGATTTGAGAAGACGAAGTATGATACTGGCATACACCTTCACTCAAAGAGATGTATGGGGAGAACTCTCGGACTGAGAGGTTCACTACTGTGACGCCCAAACTCATGGGAATTGGAGTAATTGGAAAATCGAAAGGAATAGAAGGACTAAATTCGAAATTTTGTAAGCTGTATTCCCTTACAAAAACTGAATACAAACAGATGGCGCCAAAAGTGAACAGTAAAAACAGATTTGGTATATAAGAACTTCAGATTTCGATTACAAAAGTCGATATTACAATTAATGGAACTCTATATGAATTCTCTATTGTTGTAATGGATCTTAATACAGATTTCGTCAAAAGATCAAAGACAACAACAGCTCTGACTTTGCGGAAACGCTGGCTTTGACAAACACATGCTGTTGGAGTGCAATAATTGCCCCTGCTAGGTAGAGCGATCGAACCGTGGCGCTTGAGTTGCTATACAGTTTAAAAGATTGGAGTTGCACCGTAACCACCAGCTATAGCTTTTGGTAAAGCGGCAAGCGCTCGGTCCTACACATGCAGCCCCCAAATCTGGTGCAACTCGCGCCACCCGCCTGCCCCTGAGCTGTCTCACCTTCATCGGAAAACTAGTGAGCCCAGGGGCTCAACAAGTAAAACTGAGGATAACAAGATCACATAATGCAGGCATAACTGAAACAAAATACGTATATTAAAGGAAGTAATCTGAACACAAATCTTGCTACTAAAAGACAGATCGGAACATCAGATCTGAATCGCTTTATACTAAGTGACTTATGGTCTAGTCTGGTGGTCCTGGTGCATGAAGCATGTTATCTGAATCAGTAATTCTCTGTGAAGGGATTACAGTACTTCCATAATCCTGTCTCGTCCTGATGTACCGTAATCTTGTCCCTTTCTGATTGACCGGGTCCTCTAAGCCATAAGTCCCGAAAACTGAAACTTTACTTCCTTTACTTTAAAATAGCTCTTATTGCTCTTGATCAAAGATCGATCACTGAAAACTGGATGATTCACTGCTATGAAACTCATTTTATCTTTAAAAATAACTTTACTGAGTGTACAGCTGGGCTACGAGCTGATGATAGAAGAAACCAGCTCGGATGAACGCAAACAGCTTTTGCTAAAGAAAACAGATCACAAGCACAAAGAACAACTTTGGCTACGTAAAACAGATCTTGGGTGTGGAACACATCACAGGTGTGAAGAACCGCTTTGGCTAATGAAAGTAGCTTACGAATAGGAAAAATTGTTCTGGTTCTACGAAAACTGCTTATGCGTAGTAAAAAAGATTTGGTTCGAGGAAACAGCTTACGCGTAGAGGTAACATTGTTAGAGTAGGTGCCCAACTAGCCAACTTGTGGCGTGTGGGTTCTTGTTGACTCTATGTAAAACGATCTTTATTTATGAAATTCGCATTCTTTTATGGCATTATTTATCTTCATTATTATGATTACAATTGTTGGATAAAGACCTTGAATGCACTATAGTGTATGTTAGATGTGATAGTTGATTTGATGGCTATCATGAAATACATCTAATAGTCACTGTGTATTCTAAACCTGTTCCTAGTCAATTGGGCCGTCCAAAAGAGGATAAAGGGCCACCCGAGCTGGAGACTAGCATCTGTGATGTGAAGTACCACGTTTCATTGGTAGGGAACATAGTGATGTTCTGAGCATGCAGATGGGTAGCGACCTGGTGTTCTATCAAACTACCCTCGTTCGGACTTTTCAAGTGGTTACCATTTTTCGAGTGGATTAAGTCCGAGGTATTGGTTGTATAGATTAGCCCTCATTACTCGAAACATCATTGAGAATCTATGTGAAAACCCAGAAATTCAGCTTTCGGAAATACAACGAAGAAAAAAAAAACAGATCTGGGTCGGTCAAATCAGATCTGGGACGGTCAACTCAGATTCGGTTCGATCAACTCAGATCCGGGATGATAAACGGTCAACTCAGATTCGGTTCGGTCAACTCAGATTCGGGACGGTCAACGGTCAACTCAGATTTGAGACAGTCACTCAGATCTGAACAGCCAGCAGTCAATCAGATCTGAACAGTCAGCAGTCAACTCAGATCTGGTCAGGCAGCAGTCAACTCAGATTTGGGACAGCCAGCAGTCAACTCAGATCTGGGACAACCAACTCAGCTGGTCAACAGTCAGACAGTCAACACAGATGGTCAACAGTCAACTCAGCTTGGACTGGTCAACTCAGCTTTGGACTGGTAAACTCAGCTTTGGACGGTCAATTCAGATTTGGCGATGCAAATTCATATTTGGTGACGCAAATTCATATTTGCCGACGTAAATTTAGATATGGTAAAGAAAACTCCGCCCGCGAATTTAAGTAAGCTTCTCGCAATAGTAACTGCCAAATTAGAGGGATTAATGGCCAATTAAGAGACCCAAATCAATGCCTACACTAATGCTCTCGTAACAGCCATTTTAATGGCCATAAAATCAGGAAATTAAGGCTTTAATGGCTGCCCTTTTGACTCCCATTTCTGCACCTATAAATACCCAGCTGATGACAGCATATTTCCCTCACCCACCTCGAAAATTCTTCAGTAAAAATACAGTAAACCACGCTGAAACTTTGCACAAGGCTGCATCCTAGTACTGTACGAAGTACCAAATTTCGCATACCAGTCAAGAAATTTCAGTAGACTGTAAGTGGGCTTTTGTTATATATATTCGTTTCAAATATCGCATATATTATTCACGCTAAGTTCTGTTTTGAATTACTGTTCGAGCACTTGTTTCGTATCAGATCTCGTTTCGTGTCATGTTCATATTATGATCTAAGCAATGTTTTAGCACTGATGTTTCTGTCGTAATATGGGTCTACGGAATATTCCACACTCTGAGTTACATGGTATAACTATGGCCTCGACACCTTCGAGGAGTAAAAATTAAGGACTGATCAGTAAATCATAGAGACGAAGTAACTATCAGTGCTACCTGTTATGAAGTGCTACCTGTTATTCTATGCTCTGTTCTGTATATGCTCTGTTCTGAAATCTGTTATTCAGTATATGTATATTTTGTTATACTCGAACGGTATCCCCCACTTGCTGAGTGTTTTCCCAAACACTCACCCCTTACTTCTCCCACCAGATAAGAACGAAGAGCTGGTTGAAGAAGAAGAACAAGAGCTGTTCTGGGGCTGGTGAAGATTCAGTTAGTTTTTTTTGTTGATGTAAATTTCGCTTCCGCATTTCTGTTATTTCAAGACTCTGATTTTCAGTTTAAAAACGATTATATTTGGTTATATAACAGACTAGTTTTGAGCTATACTATGAGGCTTAATGTTTTACAATTTTATAATTTTTTTAATATTGCCGATGTCATGAGTCTTGGTCTCGGGGCGTGACATTTTAGTGGTATCAGAGCTCACCAGGTTCATAATCCGGCTGGGAAACCAAATCTAAATTTTGCAAGGTCCGGGACGAACTTTCAGATTTTGGCATGAGACTAGTGCTATCCCCTCCGAAACGGCCAAACGAGCAATACTCACCACTTTTTTGTGACCTAAGGCACTTTTTGGCCAAATTCCTTCGTTTAGGCCTCCGAAAACGCGTTTTTGCCGTTTTTGGAAATAATTGAAAATTCAATAACTTTTTGTACATGACTCCGATTTCAGTTACGTCAACTGTTCTGTAATCCCTATGGTTAGAACTAACTGTTTATGGAATAATCTTACAACTTTCTATTTTGGAAATATCTTTGAGTTTTAGGAAATGACCCCCTCTATTCCCCGTACTCGTGCTGCTGCTGCCCTTCGGATGAAGCAAATAGCCCTTGACAACCAAAGCCGCATGATTAGACATCTTAGAGAAACTAGCAACCGAGAGACGAGAGTCGGCTGTTATAAAGAAAGAACATGAGAGTAACCAAGTAGCGCTAGAAGCCTCACACAAAACCATTGCAAGACTTACTGAAATAGGCCTTTCAATGTCAAAGAAAATTGAAAGGATGAAGGCAAAGAAGCAAAAGGCTAGAGAAAGCCATATGGAGTGTCATCATAAGATCCAGGCTCGTATCCAAGAGGCCGAAGATACGATCCAAGAGCAACACCTAATCATCGAGGCCCTGGTAGAGGAGAAAGCTAGCCTACTCCAAACAATCCAAAGTCTGCAGGAAGAAAACGGTGCTCCTGCTCCATTCGATGATGAATGGGAGGAAGAACTGGAAGAGGACTCGGAATAAGAAGAGCTTTAGGATATTCCTGTAGACAAGGGAGAGATTGTTGATGAATAGAATATGTTTTACCTTTCGAATAAAACGTTGTTAATCTTTATATCCAAAATTTTCTTATCCCTTCATGATATCGTATTCTCGATTGTTTCGCATTGATACGCATCCATTCTTAGTAAGCTTTCCTATGGCAGAATATGGCAAGAAACCGGAGAAGCGATAGAAACAATGGAGGTGAAGGATCCTCCAATTCCAATTCAGGAGGTGGTCTTAGCAGAGAAGACCTGATGGAAATAGCTACTATAGTTGCCACAACTCTCCAAGGGTTGGTTAACACCAACAACAACCAAGCTCCTCCTCCTACCCCTCCACCTCGTGGGACTAAGTATTACTATGAGTCCCTACGCAAGAACAAGGCCCCCACTTTCGATGGGAACCCTGACTCCGAAGTTGCCCAGACCTGGATGAAGAATATTGAAACGCAACTTCGACTACTAGAAGTCCCAGACGCTTTCAAAGTAGATGTGTTGACACCACTGCTCGACGGCAAAGCTGGGAAATGGTGGGAAGCAGTCGAGCCAACCATGACTGCAAATGGACAAATCACGTGGAAAAGATTTTGGGAAGCATTCCTGAAACAGTACTTCCCAATGGAAGTCAGAATGCAATGGCTCAGCGAGTTTGAAACCTTCGCCCAAACTGTGGATATGTTGGTGGTAGAGTATACATCCAAGTTCAACTCATTGGACACCTATGTCAGGCCACGTGAGCTAATACATCAATAAATCTCAAATATGCGGAAACATCATAAAATATGGGCTAAAAATTTTCGAAATACATGGGCCTGAACTCATAAAAATCCTCCTTCAAAATACATTCATACTTAAAATAGAGTTTGGTTCAAACCTCAAACAACAACAACAACACACGATCCCCAACATACATAAAGGCACAGGACATCCCCTGACTCAATATAAATATCACTACAATTGGGACTCAAATCAAAAGGGGGATCGACCAGCTGAAGCTCCACTCTGTCCAGCTTGGTTACCTGAAGAACCTTCCAAGGCCAACACAAACCAAGGCAGCCCAAAACAGGGAAATAAACGAGGTCAAACCTCAGTATGAAGAGCACAATAAAAGCATAAATCATATCAGACAATGCAATAAATCTATCATTCAATGCATGTAACGACTACCAAGAATCATCGGTAGGCAAATAGAATGGCACAACGACTCAGCTGTGCAAATCTCATCAATCATCATCATCTTGTGATCTTCAGTTACGACGAAGAACAGAAGAACAGAAGAACTACCGGTCCTACAGAGCACTACTCAGCTCTCATATGAAGCTTAAAAAGGGAAGGAATCGCTTACCCAAAGCTGTCGAAGAACAGAAGAACTACTGGTCCACAAGCGCGAAGACACTCAAGCACTACAACAACTTCGCGTTCCTCAAATCCAGCGACTCCAGTTTCCAAAATGGTACTAATCAAAAACCCCAGAGAAGACTAGCTCAGCGCTACCAATCTTACTCCAAACGGCGGCAAAGAACGACGGCAATCGACGGAAATAGGGTTCGGGTGAACAGTATCAATCAAGGGTTATCGGGGATGAAGATAGAAAATCTAAGGTTCGAAAATGCTCTAAGTGTCGATCAACGCTTGCATTTAAATCCCCAGTCAAAGCTACAACAGAAGTCATCATCGACTAATTCAGATGTCTCACCAACTCAGATCTTGGTACAAAACATCTTTCATTCTAAGGCAGAAGTCTCTCGCAACTGGCCTCGACTGTCTCGAATCAGACTTTGCTACTCTCTACTAACACAACAGCAAATGACGTCACGCTAACTTATCAAAACGACGTAGAATCAAGTCCCGCTAGCTCTCCTCAGATCTTGATCACTGCTGAATTCATAAATCAGCACCATTGACCATCGTTGACATCTGAACGACTCTGGACAACAAACCATCGCTGACTTCCTCGCGCAAAAGCTCACATCTGTTGACGCACGCTAACAGATCCCTCTATCTAACGCCACTTCTGAAAACACAATACGACGTCGCATTACCTCCAGCAACGCCACATCTGACCAGCGCTCAAAACGACAGTGTTTTGCTCCCTGCTCGCAACAACTCACGCAAACACACAAGGCACATCTGAGCATCCAGATTCCGCTCAAAACTGAAATTCTAAAAATCACCAAGTCTTCAAATCTGAAAACACGATACTCAGAAACTCAATTAACTAATTCTAAACCAAATCTAATTAGCTATAAAACATACTTAGCAATTTCTAGTCCTCACAACCTATGTCCCAACGATCATGGCAGATAATACTCTAAGGATGCACCGGTTCAATAAGGGTCTGAATAGCCATATCCAGTCAGCCCTTGCAGTCTACCAAGCCACAAGCTTTGAGGACTTAATGGGAGCTGCAATCCGAGCAGAGACGGACATAAAGATGCGGGAAGCTGACAACAAGAACAAACGCCCCCTCAATGCTCAGACTTCACACGGTGGGCCTAAGGCCAAGCGGCCAAATCTCAACAACCGCGGATCAGCATCTGCATCGAACAACCAAGTGTTGGCACCTTTCACCTCTTGCGGTTACCATCATAGTGGAGATTGTCGCAAGCAGAGTGGTTCATGCTTTAAGTGTGGGAAGTTGGGCCACCGAATTGCATATTGTCCGGAAAACCAAGGTCCAAAGGTTGGATCGAGCAATGTGGCTCCGAACAAGCCAAAGCCCAGGGAGGATAAACCCAATGCTCGTGTGTTTGCAATGACACAAGAAGAAGCTGAAGACGCCAGCAACGTGGTGGCAGTGCTACCCACTCATTCGTATCTAGGAGATTTGCTAAGAAGTTAGGGCTAGAGCCTAAAATTCTATGTGAACCATATAGAGTAGCAATTCCTACCCACACTACCATTGAAACACATAAGATCCATCGGAACTGCGAGATGTCTATAAACACCACTCATTCTCTGCAAACCTGATACAACTCAACATGGTCGAGTTTGACGCCATATTAGGGATGGATTGGCTATCTAAGAACCATGCATTGGTAGATTTCCGAGATAAGAATGTGAAACTCCAAGCCCCTAACCAAGAGGAGCTGATATATTATGGTAAGAACAAGGAGCGAAAGTCCCTACTTTATGCTGCCCAAGCATGGACAGCCATGAAGTCAGAGCAGAAGTTTTCTTGGCAATGATCCACGAAGTAAAAGAAGGAGACGAACTCAAAATAAAAGACATCCCAGTGGTACAAGAGTTCGCAGATGTGTTTCCAGATGACTTACCTGGAAAAGCGACTGACAGAGAAATTGAGTTCGAAATCAACCTAGTGCCAGGAACAGCCCAATCTCCAAGGCACCCTACCGGATGGCACCTTCAGAACTCAAAGAGCTCAAGGATCAAATACAGGAACTGCTAGACAAAAAGCAGATCAGAACCAGTGTGTCACCTTGGGGAGCTCCAGTTTTATTCGTCAAGAAGAAAGATGGAACTATGAGATTGTGCATCGATTACTGAGAGTTGAACAATATCACAATCAAGAATAAGTATCCTCTTCCAAGAATTGACGATCTCTTCGATCAACTCAAGGGAGCTACAACTTTCTCCAAGTTATATTTGAGGTCAGGTTATCACCAACTAAAGATCAAGGCTGAGGATGTTCCTAAAACTGCATTTAGAACAAGATATGGTCATTACGAATTCACGGTGATGCCATTTGGTCTAACCAATGCACCAGCGGCCTTCATGGATCTCATGAACCGGGTATTCAAACCATTCCTTGTCAAATTTGTGGTGGTGTTCATAGACGATATACTTGATGGATCTGTTTTGACAGATCCTGATTAAGTTTTGAATTACACAAAACCTGTTATTGTGTTTCTAACAATTCCACTTAAGTGTACAGATTCTAGCTATCAAAGAAGATGATGAACAGTCGAAGAATCTGTCCAGCCGATGGTTCACTATATAAAGATTCAGCAGTTGGTTTGGTGTTCATTTAGACGGCAGCTGGATTAGCAATGGAGACGTCCAAAGTTGAATCAGTTGTTCGTAATCAGGCGGAGGCCAAGTTGAACCAGCTGGAGCTTAGTGAACCAGCTGGAACGATAACAACCAGCTGCAAGCGCTAAAGAGAAAAGATGAACCAGTTGGAACAGGAATTGAGAAGTCTGCTGGAGAAATAGATCGAAGAAGAAGATTCCAGTCGCAAGTTACTGTTGACGAATCTGTTAGCAGTCGCGATTATAAGTACTGTTAACGAATATGTTAACAGTCGCTATTCAAGGAGCTAAGAAGAATCGCAAGCTGGAGCTGGAACGATAAAGATCAGCTGTAGCGCTAAGCGAAGATGACATCTGCAGTGACGTCATCATTCAGCAGGAAGCTACAGTAATCAGCAGGAAGCCATCAGCAGATGAGAAAAGAAGTGAAAGAGATGAAGCGACGTCGTGCTAAAGAATCAGCAGATGGTTTAGCATTGATGACATCATCAGTGACGTCATCATAATCAGCAGATGGTTTGAGTGCAGCAGTCGCAAGATACCAGCAGGTAGCTTGTACATCCAGACGAGTGCCTCAGCGTTATATTCAACCAGTCGAGGATGCATAGCAAACGATGTCGTTTGAATAAGTTGATACGACATCGTTTGATCTAACCAGCTGGACAACCAGTCGCAAGCGTTTGATCTAACCAGCTGGACATCCAGTCGCAAGCTTTGCATATCCAGTCGACATGGAATCCAGTCGCAAGAAAGCAGATGTAGTGGAGAGTTACAATCCAGACGCAAGATATCCAGTCGCAGTATTTGAAGATTCAGCATAAGCGCAAAGCAGTAGTAGAATGAATCAGCAGCGAAGCAGTTGACGATTTACAAGAGCTGGATGTCAACTGCTGAGCGTAATTCAAATGGCAAAAACGACAAGACGCAATCAACGCTCAAGATGGAAAGAATCAATGGCTGAAATAGAGTCGTGCATATTACCTCAACTCAAGGGAACAAGATTTGTACTATTCTGGGAAATAGTACAATATACAGAGGATGTTTGCACGCATATGGAAAGACGACAAATTAGCCGTATCAAGCGCAGAAAAGAATTGGATCTACAATCTAACGGCTAAATTCAAACAGAGGCTATATATTCGAGAAGCGCCATTGAAGAAGTGTTCGGTTGGGCTGGTGAGAGAGTTGGTGTCGCTGTGAGGCTGTCGCAGAAAATATGTTGCACAGTGCACCAACAGAGGGAAAATGAATCTGAAGTGAAGCTGTCAACTATCATACGATAGAGAGCTGAATTGCAGTTGACAGTGGAGCTAGAATTAGATAATAAGAGCATTTCCCTAGTGTGTGAGAAACAGAGAGTTGAGAGCTTCATTGTAACAATCTCACACACAGAGATTCATTCACATCCATTGGTGGACCAACAGAGGGAAAATGAATCTGAAGTGAAGCTGTCAACTATCATACGATAGAGAGCTGAATTGCAGTTGACAGTGGAGCTAGAATTAGATAATAAGAGCATTTCCCTAGTGTGTGAGAAACAGAGAGTTGAGAGCTTCATTGTAACAATCTCACACACAGAGATTCATTCACATCCATTGGTGGATGAATCTCAAAACGTTTCAAACAGTTAACGTCCAAGCACGATGACGCAAAACTCACGTGTATGTAGTCAGTCACACAGTTGCGGCTGGTGTGCATTTGTGGAGTCTAGGAGTTCTCACAGCTGCTGGTTGTGGGATTGGGTCTGTACACGAGTTGTAAGATCAAATCTTCTAGTGGATCCTTCCGAGGTGGAAGAAGGGGAGATGTACGACATTGAGGTCCGAACTTCCAGAAACAAATATGCTGTGTATCGGTCCATTTTCTTTAAGCTTTCAGCATTGCATATTTACTTTAGCATAACTCAGCATAACACGTTTACAGTATTCAGCACTTGCTTATATTTCAGCTTAGCATCGCATACAGTTAGCACACAAGCACTTGCAAGTCTCGAATAGATTTATGTTGTACATAAATCTGTTTGAGTTGTTTTAAAATATAGGATTCAGTTCTGGTATTTTCCGCATGATTTTTAAATCATACCAGATCTGTCTCCGGTGCTCTTCTGGTGAGTTTTTATGTGTTCAAGAACAAGAGGTATTGCACCTCAAGTGTTGTAGCAGCGCGCAAAACTTTCTAAAGTCTTTTAACAAGCGCGGCTGCTGATTCTATTTTCGGACCAACAATACTCGTGTATTCACCAAGCGAAGAAGAACACAAGGAACATCTTCGAATTACCCTTCAAACCCTGAGGGAGAAACAACTGTACGCCAAGTTCAAGAAGTGCGAATTCTGGCTGAAGAGTATGGCATTCCTAGGCCATATAATTTCCAAAGCAGGAGTATCAGTGGATCCGAAGAAGGTAGAAGCTATCATGGACTGGCCTATTGCGAAAACCCAGAAATTCAGCATTCGGAAATAGATCCAAAAAAAAGTCAACTCAGATTTGAGACGGTCAACGGTAAACTCAGATCTGGACAGTCAGCAGTCAACTCAGATCTGAACAGTCAGCAGTCAACTCAGATCTGAACAGTCAGCAGTCAACTCAGATCTGGGACAGTCAACAGTCAACTCAGATCTGGGACAGTAAACAGCCAACTCAGATCTGGACAGTCAACAGTCAAGTCAGATCTGGAAAAGTCAATAGTCAAAACAAAACAATAAGTAGATCAGCCTCGAAATTCAACGTCTTTCGTGCAGCACAAGCAAGGCCTGTCCTAATTACTATCACGAATTTCCCTTTGATCACAGAATTAGAAGGGTCAATCGTTGAGTTTCTTAGCCCCTGCCTAGTAGCGGAGGTTGTTTGGTCCATCTTGATGAGAAAAAAAACATGAATTGTAAGGTTATATACTCTCAAATGTTGAACGAGTGAACCAGTATAGTACCCAGGTGAATCGAGAACTAAAAGAATAGAAATTGGTTTACTATTTTCTTCTCTTCCACTTTGGCCAATATGAGTTCACCTGGTACTAGCAGTTTTATCGGGGAATTTCTCATCTTAGTAGGAGCTTTCCAAAGACTTATTTTCATCACGAGACTGATCGGTGCCGTAGACACCCGAGAGACCTCCACAAGGTAGGCTAAAAAAGTCAGAGGACAAGAAGCAAAGAGGTATGCTTTCATTTCGTTGTTGAGAGGGGAATTGAACCTTATCTTATGGGACACTAATACTGTCAGGCCTCGTGCTCACAACAAATAAACACATGCTATCAAAAAGTGGGTAAAATTTTCGCTTTTAGGCCCGACGGTTTTAAACGTATAATTTAAAATACAACAATACTTAAAATAAGTTCCCAAATCATAAACCAATCAACAACAAAACATACATAATTCAAATATGTATCATATCCCCCCCTACGGGTACAACAACAAAGCACAGGGCATCCCCCTGGCTAACTGATACATATATATATAT
>KQ989597.1:5474-15515 GCA_001598015.1 Dorcoceras hygrometricum | reverse complement strand
CCAAACCAGCAGACGCAAGAACCAACAGCTGATGAAATCTCGAGCAACGCTAAACAAATCCAGTCGCTGACTACAGTAGCGAACAATCTCTCGTAGCTGGACAACCAGACGCTGTTTTGAAAATACAAAAGCTGGACAGCCAGTCGACCGGACGCTAAAATCAATCACAAAGCAAACCATCGACTGGTCCTCAAAACGGCGTCGCACCAACTTATCCAGACGACGTCGCATAGGATGCTCACTCCTTAATACCAGCTGCTGGTCATCCAGACGCAAAAACAAAACAACGCACAACGCTTCCCTCGTCTGGTACCAGTCGCAACCTCAAAACGCAGCGTTGCAACTAATTCGAATGACGTCGCTCCACTGACGTCATCCAGTCGCTAGCTCTTGCGAAGTACCAGCCGCAAGCAATAGCGTCGAAACTCACTCGCAGCTGGACTTCCAGTCGCAACAACGAAACGACGACGCATCCTCTTCGAGCTATAGGAAAGTTGACCCGCGTTGACCATAGCTCTCGACTGTTTATCCAGTCGCAACAACTCCTCGCATAAAACCAGTCGCAGCTGCAATGCACAACCAGTCGCAACATACGAAACACCAGTCGCAACATCTCAAACGACGGCGTTTCATGCCCTGCGCTACCAAAACAAGCTAAGACTGTTTTCACCACCGACCAGCTTACGCCTCAAAACTCAAAAACACGAAAGCATCCAGAATTTCTCAACGCACGAAATGGAACCCGAAAATGCAACTCAAAACAGAGATCTAAACCACAAAATCTCTAAATCAACCGATTAATTCCAACAATTAATCCTTAATACAAAATCAGGTCTCACAAATACCGATGCGGATTCCCTTTGAATTAGCTTTTTATAAAGGGTATAAAAACATAAGCCGAAAGAAAGGCAACAGAGACAACAAGTCCTGATACATTGGCTCAATAAAGGCCTTCCAAACTATATTATTCCACTGTGTAGTAGGAGGTTGTCACCGACAGAGCGCAATTACACCATAACAGAAAGAGAAATATCGAGGATTCCCTCACAACTAGAGGTGAAAAAGTCTCCATTTGAGATCCCTACGTCTCTAGGAGCTCAGTAATGACTAAGAGCTCGAACTCAGCAACTAGAATTGAACTCGGCGATTATCTGGACTGGTCAACACAGCTCTGGACTGGTCAGCTCAGCTCTGTACTGGTCAGCTCAGCTCAGCTTTGGATGGTCAAACTCAGCTTTGGCCAAGTCAACTCAGATTTGACTGTTGGCGCAGCGGCGGATCCGGATCCCGCTCCCGGGGCGCAGCGGAAGATTTCAAAATTTTTCACCGATAACGGTCAATACATAACAATAATAACAAAAACATCCATAGGGTGTTTAGATTTGGTACCTTGCTGGCGTCTAGGCGCCTGGCTCCGACCAATTTCACGAGCAAATTGGCACTTCAACGGTTGGCGGTTGTCGTTCTCCGAATCCGGTCCACGACTGAAATCACGATCCCTTCGTCAGTATGCACTAGAAAACGTGACGAATCTTTCACGGATGGAATATACTCATCGAGACGGTCGGAACAAGTCCGACGACGACGACAACGGACGGCGCACGGCGGTGGCGTGTCGCGGCGGGCGGCGACGGGCGAGAGGGGCGGCGGCCGAGGAGTGTGGGAGAGGAGGGAGGTGTCTAGCAATCTAGGGTTGTGATAGTCTTGTATGCAAACCCTAGGTCACACATATATATAGACTTGTGATGGGCTTGAACCGGCCCAATGGGCCTGGATCAGGCCCAGTCCCGTATGAACATTTGGTTCAACTGCGTCACCGTGGCTCCATCATAATCCCGATCGACGATCAGATCGGACCGATCTACACAGTTTACAAAACTGAGTATTATGATGCGAAAACAATTTTTCAGACCACCTAGTCCAAAATTGCAGTTTAGCCCCTCCAAGTTTCAAGGATAGTCAAACTAGCCCAAACTTTAGGGAAATTGCATTTTGACCCCTGTTGACTTTTAGGAAGTCGCACTTCCATATTTCCTCCTCCTATGCTCAACAAATTGAGCTTAATTTTTGTGCGGGAATCGAGAAAACAGTACTTGTGTGACCCTCAATGGTTCAGGGATACAGCTAGCCGTGGGCCCACAACAATTGCGACTCCGAAAACATATTTTCGGACTGACCCATCGGATCATGGTAAAGCGCCTAGAAACGTCGCCCCATGATCCCCTAGGTATCACTGATAGTGCCTGCAAGAACCAGTCGGTCATGGTTAGCGTACAGTACGGTCCTTTCAACACATATATCCCGATCAGATCAACGACCATTGGTAAATCGAGAGTCGCTAGAGATCCAATAACCATGCATACATCTTGGAGATCAAATAGTGACATCGCGTGTGTTACTAGGTAAACCCATTTACCTAAACCACATCTAGTACTCTGGCCAGAGATTTATCATACTATTATCTCCTCAGATAGCATAGGATATCCACGCACAAAGGCGAGCGGTGAGTCCTCGACAACGAAGCATCGACTCCTACATGCATCGGGACCTCACCCAATGTGAGGCTCTCTACTCACAATTATTCTTCTAATCTCATCTTATGGGCGTTTAATTAAACCAACGAGTTTAATTAGTGAAATCTGGTAATTTTCTTTTTGAAATTTGGTCCCCAAAAGCTGGTCATTGGTAACAGAACAGAACAGCTATGTTGGTTTCCAAAAACTGTTTATTTATAAACAGAACAAAACAGTACAATGGTTATTGCATGTTATATTTATCAATACAAGATCTGACCAGTAGCCACTAAACCATATTTCATCAAACACTAACGCTAATTATTCAAGGACTATACTAGCAGCAGGTCTCTAGTACTTCTGATTGGTCGCCCTTCTTCTAGGTAGCCAGCTCTCACTACCCTTGCCCAATAAATTAAGCTCTCTTCTACCTGTTATCATGCACACATACAAAACAAGACAACAGCAGGATAAACTCCGGTGAGAAACAATCTCAGTATAATCAACAGGTATATGCAATAGAAGAAATAAAGGCATATCAATCAGTATCAATTCTATAATGCAATACAATGAAACTATCTCAATTCTTCGTCTCAGAACTGATTCTATTTCACATCAATGCCATCAAGATTCGTATACGATCTTGACATGGATATCCATCTAACGAAACCAACTCAGGCTTCGAAAATCAGGTCATCTCAGTCCTGGGCATTAGAATCAATTCATATTCTCTTCGAGTTATGCAATCTCATGCAAACATAAAAGATCCACTACCTTTGATGGATCGACACACATAACTCAAGTTCTAAATGAAGAAAGTAATCAAAGAGTATGTGATTTTGTCGGGATAACTCAAGAAATATCATTCTCGAGTAATCTAATCCCTGACTCTAACTGTCAAATTATACCTTCGTTACTTCTCTGTTCTGAGATACTTCAATTATCACTTCTTAAATCTCGTCACAAGAATTCCCAAAGATATCCACAGAATTCACTTCCTGATATCTGTAGCCAAAGTTACTAGGATTCGAATTCAATCTTATTTATAGGAGAAGGTCTCTGCTTTTCTGCAGCATTTCCAATGTGTTCAATTCAAATTCCACGTGTCATGCTGAGTATTTACCTACCAAATTAGGATATACTTCCACTGCTTCCAAAAACAGATCTTTGCAACAATATATATCATTAATCAGATTCTTCAACTAGCGCTTATAATGTATCAGCTGTTATTCTCGATAATCAAACGTTATAGGGTATCTTGCGATTGATACCAATAGTCCTCACGACTGGAAGCAGTAGCTATACTCAGTTGCAGTGATATCCAGTCGCAACATAACCAGATTTCACAACCACAACCAGACGTCATAATAACCAATCATAACAACCAGTCGCTGTATTTTCAATATCAAAACGACGCCGTACCAACTAACCCAAACGACGTCGCAACATACCAACGGCTGATTCCAGATCTCTACTGAAAGAACACAACAGCTGGTCACAATAAAGTAGCTCCACGACTGGTCCCGCTAACTAATTCAAACGGTGTCGTATTGCGGTTCCTGTTTCATAAGTAGTCAAAACGACGTCGCGTTGTTCCCATGACTGGTTAAACCAGCAGATACAACAAACCATCGACTGGTTTCAAATCCCTCGACTGATCGCTGCTTCACAAGCCAACGACTGGTTCTCAAACCCCAAAAGCTGGAAAACCAGATGACGCATCAAAACGCTGCGTTCCAACTAATTCAAACGACGTCGCCTAGCTGACGTCATCAAATCTGGTCGCTACTCTCTCGCAAAACCAGCTGCAAGCTACAGGAGAGTTGACTGGCGTTGACATCTGGAAATCGAATTACGCGCATCGACTGGATTCCTTAGCGATCTCAAAACGATACCATTTCATTATATGCTCGCGGTAATTCACGCAACGCACCAGACCTCATCCAAACGACAGCTTTTTACTCCCGAATGCTAAGAAATCAGATTCCTCCTGAAATTCATCAACTCAACTTCGAATCTCAAACATATTTCACCTGGAAGAATTTCAATTCGAAACATAACATTTCCAGAAGAAATCCGAGAATCCTCAACCAGACTTCATCAAAATCTGGCATTCAGAAATTCAAATCTACTTAATCGCTACATAATAATCTCGGGCATTACATTTCTCCCCCTCTAAAATCGGAGTTCGTCCTCGAACTCATCAGCAGTCTCGATATGCACATAAGAATAATGAGATAATAGAATCTGAATAAGAACTAACCTCATTGGAAGAGATAGGGGAATCGTTGTTTCATATCTTCCTCAACTTCCCATGTAGCTTCTTCAATTCCGTGTCGATTCCATTGAATCTTCACCAATGGAATAATCTTCGTTCGGTCATATCTTCCTCAACTTCCCATGTAGCTTCTTCAATTCCGTGTCGATTCCATTGAATCTTCACCAATGGAATAATCTTCGTTCGGAGTTGTTTTTCTTTTCGATCAATAATCTGTATCGGTTGTTCAAAATAACTTAAAGTTTCATCGAGTTCAGCTTCTTCAACAGGAATAACATGCGATACATCAGGCAGATTTCTTTAGCATAGATACATGAAAGACATCATGTATACCAGAAAGAGATGGAGGTAATGCCAGTCGATATGCGAGATCGCCTATTTTCTCAAGAATTTCATAAGGACCAATGAACCTCGGACACAATTTTCCTCGTTTACCAAATCTGATTGTACCCCTGAAAGAGAAATTTTCAAAAATACTATGTCCCCTGTTTCAAAATTCAAAGGCCTACGTCTGGTATTTGCATATCTGGCCTGTCTATGTTGCGCCGTTCTCATTTTTTTCTGAATTAAATTCACTTTTTCAGTCATTTCTCTAATTAAATCTGGTCCCAATTCAGGTACCTCCGATACATCATCCCAATATAATGGTGAACGACATTTCCTTCCATATAACGCTTCAAACAGAGCCATTTCGATACTGGTTTGATAGCTGTTGTTGTACGAAAATTCCACCAGTGGTAATGAATCTTGCCATGTACTCCCAAAATCTAGTATCACAGCTCTAAGCATATCCTCTAGAATCTGAATTGTTCTTTCAGATTGTCCATCGGTTTGAGGATGATACGCAGTGCTCAAATGCAATTTTGTACCCAGAGCTTGTTGCAAGCTATTCCAAAAGTGTGAAGTAAATCTCGGATCTCGATTAGATACAATCGATTTTTGTATACCATGAAGTCTAACCACTTCTCGAATGTAAAGATCTGCCATTTGATCATGTCAATAGGTCATTTGATAAGGAATAAAACAAGCATATTTTGTCAACCTATCAATAATCACCCAGATAGCCTCACATCCTCGGGATGATTTTGGCAACTTTGTTACAAAGTCCATAGAAATGTGATCCCACTTCCATTCAGGAACTGACAGACTTTGTAATAACCCAGCAGGTTTCTTCCTTTCAGCTTTCACCTGTTGGCAATTCAAGCACTTCGAGACAAAATTAGTCACATCAGACTTCATTTGTTTCCACCAGTACTGTTTCTTTAGATCATTGTACATCTTTCTACCTACATGATGCACACTGAATCTACTTCTATGGGCTTCATTCAAAATTTGATGTTTCAATTCTATAACATCGGGAACAACAAGTCTGTTATTCACATATAGTACATCATTAGCACCTAATCGATATTCCGATTGATGTCCAGATTTAATCATCTCAACAGATTTCTGTATACTCAAATCCTTCTTCTGTGCTTCTTTAATTCGAATCAATAATTCAGGTTTAGCAATTATAGCACAAATTCTCATCGGTCTTCTTTCCGTTTCAAACAAATATCCAGAAGTACAGCAATTTTCTATCAAGTTAGTTACACCACTCGTAGTCAAGGACAACGCACATACTTTTCTACTAAGGGTATCGGCTGCTGCATTGGATTTCCCGGGATAGTATTTGATTTCGCAAACAAAATCTTTCAATAAATCCAGCCACCTTCGTTGCCTCATACTCAATTCAGATTGCGAAAACAGATACTTCAAAGTCTTGTGATCAGAGAAAATCTCAAATTTCTCACCATACACGATGGCTTCCAATTAAAGATCATGAATTGGATATCGGATCTCATGTGGTTACAGCTGTCTCGAGGTGTATGCAATCACATGTCCTCGTTGCATCAAAACACACCCCAATCCTTGGTGAGAAGCATCGCAATACACCACAAAATCACCAGTACCTGAAGGAATTGTCAAAGTTGGTGTTGTAGTTAACTTCTTCTTCAATTCGAGAAAACTGTTTTCACACGCCTCTGACCAAACGAACGGTGCATTATTTTGCGTTAGTTGAGTTATAGGTTTCGCAATACTCGAAAAATCCTGGATAAACCGTCGGTAATACCCTGCAAGACCCATAAAACTTCGAATTTCTGGTACAAATGTTGGTCTAGGACAATTAATCACAGCCTCTATCTTACTTGGATTCACCAGTACCTGAAGGAATTGTCAAAGTTGGTGTTGTAGTTAACTTCTTCTTCAATTCGAGAAAACTGTTTTCACACGCCTCTGACCAAACGAACGGTGCATTATTTTGCGTTAGTTGAGTTATAGGTTTCGCAATACTCGAAAAATCCTGGATAAACCGTCGGTAATACCCTGCAAGACCCATAAAACTTCGAATTTCTGGTACAAATGTTGGTCTAGGACAATTAATCACAGCCTCTATCTTACTTGGATCAACAGAAATACCATCTCCGGAAATAATATGGCCAAGAAAAACCACTTTTCGCAACCAAAATTCACATTTCGACAGTTTAGCATACAATTTCTCATTTCGTAGAGTTTGCAAAACTGTTTTAAGATGGCTCGCATGATTGCACATATTCTTTGAATAAATCAGAATATCATCAATAAATATAATCATGAAATCATCAAGATATTTCTGGAATACCTTGTTCATCAGACTCATAAACACTGCTGGAGAATTGGTCAATCCAAACGGCATAACGATGAACTCATAATGACCATACCTCGTTCGAAATGCAGTTTTTGATATATCCTCATCTCTTACTCTCAACTGATGATATCCGGATCTCAAATCAATCTTTGAATATACTGACGATCCCAGTAATTAATCAAATAAATCATCTATTCGCGGTAAAGGGTATTTATTCTTTACCGTGGCTTTATTCAGTTGCCGGTAGTCAATACATAACCTCATTGACCCATCTTTCTTTCGTACAAATAATACCGGAGCGCCCCAAGGGGAAACACTCGGTCTAATGTATCCTTTGGCCAGAAGATCTTCATGCTGCTCTTTCAGTTCCTTCAATTCAATTGTTGCCATTCAGTACGGTGCTTTTGATATCGGTTGTGTACCTGGCATCAATTCAATACTGAAATCTACCTCTCGATATGGAGGTAATCCTGGAATTTCATCAGGAAAGACATCAGCAAACTCACAAACTACTGGTATATAAACCAGATTCGGGCTATTCTTCATCGCATCTACTGCGTAAATCAGGAATCCCTCTGCTCCTTTCTGTAATAGCTTAGTCATAGAAATCATAGAAATTAAAGGAATTCTGGCTCGTGACCCTTTACCATAAAATTTCCATTCATCATTTTTCTCGGGTATAAATCAAACCACTTTCTGGAAACAATCCACTGTTTCCCTGTACTTGGTTAACATATCTATGCCGACGATACAATCAAAATCAGACAACCCAAGCACAACACAATCAATCTCAATCTCATGACCCTCAAAATGTAGTATACAATGCCTAACAGCTTTTACTGATAGCATACCCCTTCCGAGAGGTGAAGAGATTGATACTACTTCAGTTAATGAGATTAGTTACTAGTGCTATAGGCAACAAGAAGGCGGCTCTTGGAAAGGCCATATATCATGAGGGGTATTACTTCATTGACTGCCCTGGGGTAGCTTAGAGCTACCTGTTTGTGGTCTTTCCGCCGATAAACACCATTCGGCAGCGAGTTGAAGAACGATGGCTCCATACTGGATACAATAACCAGTTGGAATGGGACTCAATGGGCAACGAATGTGTTACAACAAAATGCTCAGAAATAAATGTGTGTGAAGCACCAGTATCAATTATAACATAGGCAGTATAGCCACAAAGATAGCAATTACCTGCAATAACATCATCAGGGGCTGCCTGTGCTTTCTCCTCAGTCAAGGCAAACACTCGTGCTTGCTGTTTAGGAGGTTGACTCACTGTTTGACTTCCTCCTTGTCTACCCTGTTTTTGATTCTGTGGTTGGAAAGAATGTACAGAAGATGCTTGCCGTTCTGGCATTGACATTGATCTCTATGCCGCAATATTCTGTGAACTTCCCGCACTACGTTGAGGGCAGATTCTGGCAAAATGTCCAGGTTGATTACAAATGCGGCAAAGGCCAAAAACTCCTCTACACTGTTCAGTGTTGTGTCTGCCTCCAAACTTGGTACAGTAATCACCAGATTTCTGTCCAGCTCCCAGTTGTTTGGATTCACTTGAACTGGAGGAGCTACCGGTACCTGAACGCTTGAATTGTTTTCCTTTTCCTTTAAAGAAAATTTTCTTTCCACTACCGCTGCTTCCAGCATCAAATCGAGGGGGTGGTGGTATCTGTGGGTTCTCCTGTGCTAATTTGGCTGCTGATGGCACAAATTGTGCTCTTCGTTGCCTTAGCAATCCAGCTTCTGCTCCTTTTGCGCCATTCAATGCATCGGCAAAAGTATTTGGTCGCCCTGTATTCACCAAAGTTAACACGTCGGGATTCAAGCCATTGATAAATTGGTCGGCTTGCGCTTCATCACTGATAGCAACATGTGGAGCGAATTTAAGTAAACTGGTGAATTTGGAAACGTATTCCTCAATATTCAGTTGCCCTTGTTGTCAGGCCCCGTGCTAATTACCAACAATTAACACCTAATAAGCGCATAAATTACGGAAGCTTAAAATCAGGGCTTAAAAATTTTTCGAAATACAAAGGCCTGAACTTCAAATCATTCATTCAAAATATTCGATATTCAAAATAGAAGTTTACTCAACTCGATACAGCAAGTAACCACATAAATCAATTCAAAATACAGATCCCCCAAATACAATAAAACACGGGGCATCCCCCGGTTCAATACATATCATAAGTAAACTGGGACTCAGGGATGCGGGGATCGACCAACTGAACTTCCACTCGGTCCAGCTTGGTTACCTGAAACTCCTGCAAATGGGTAACACAGACCCAAACAACAAAAGCAGGAAAAGAAAATACGAGGTCAAGCCTCAGTACGAAGAGCTATCAAAGCAGAAAACATACAACAAGCTATAATCAATGCTATGAATGCATGAGGGCTATCAAAAAGTCGGATAGCTAGCCCAGTCTATCAACTGGCAACTCAAATCAAGCCTCTATACCACACACAGCCAATCAGCCGGTGGAAATCATCGGTCCGTGATCATCGGGGCCCGTCAGCCCATCACAGCTCGGTGGTAGACACTCGAATCCGGTAGTCACCACTCCGACGATAACGTT